>OX243827.1:7714925-7782425 GCA_945859605.1 Lumbricus rubellus
AGTTGATATCCACGTCTATTGATTATACATAGGCCTATATCCCAGTCTGCAGTCTTAAGTTTGTTGTTTGATGTAGCCTCTAATTCCCGGCGGAAATAGAATAGCCCACATTACCCTTCTGCTATAAAAGCCAGTGATCCTTAATTCCGTTTTTTAACGATTAACATCCAAGTCAACAGTCGTTTCCGAGTCAGTAATTTAATTGGTGTTGTCTCTGTCTCGCATTTCAATGACCAGATCGAATCAATTATGCGTAAATTAGACAGTTTGAAAGTCAGACGATACCCAGATGAACCATTTGCACATGACGAGCTCATTTTAAATCGTTGGGTGCGGCTTCTCCGCCCCCATACCTTAGGGCCTAGGCTATACTGCTTATAGCGAATTTCGTGATAATTCAAAAGAGTTTTTCGCTACTCAAACTTGTTTCACGAAGGGGTCCGTTAAACTTGGACTCTAAAATGTCTCGCAGTTATAGGACCATTCGACACTACCTCGCAAAAGTGTGAGAGACCTTAAGCAACCTCGAAAAGCACCAGTGTATAAAATATCTGCCTAACTAAGCCTCATCTAAATGCGCATCCTCGAGTCTAGCTGTCTAATATTCAAATGTAGAATCTAATTTCCACAAAGGGATGTTATCGAGAGTAGTCATAAATCCACGAATGTGTAGTCGAGTAGTAGTAGTAGCAGCCATGGGCGCCGACTCTGCGAGGCCCGTGAGTGCTCAGCACCACCAGAAATTGGCCATGCGAGGCCCTCCTATGCACGGGCACCACCTGAAATCAGCCGGCAAGATGTGCTTTTAAGATATTTTTCTCTGTTGCGATTGCTTATCTATAAAATTAATTCCATCTTTAGTATAGGCCTACTTTTTAAAATCTCAGTTAGTTTACCTGACAATTTCTACAGTTTTATCCCATCTGTTAGTCTGAACTTCATTGGTCCTAAGCCGATCAGCGAATGCGAGGAAACCCCGATATCCTGCTTAATCAATCCGATTCCGTCATTTTTTATTACGGACGAAGGCGACGATTTGAATGACATTGTTTCTTTAGGCCTATAGTGTATACATCCTCAATAGTGTTCTTCAGTGCTCGAGAGTCACCTCCCAGCATCATAATAGGCCTAGCGGGATATTGTTTTGTCTTTAAAAACCACTTGAAATACTAAATTGAAAAACTATTCCACAGTGTTAATATTGGCTCACTAAACAGTGGCCAATTGTCTGATTTCTTGGGCAAAATTTGAGTAGGCCTATGTTGACCTAATTGAGGGAGAGTGTTCCAAGACGCCCATGAAAACGAAGATTGTGCTTTTCTTCTGTGTGGACTCCAAGAGAATTATAGGCTACATCAAACACAAAGAATGATCAAAAAAATTTAAATTGGGAAGAACATTATTTTATTGAAGTTTTAAATCATGTCTTTATGCAATGAGATAACAGGAAATTTTGACAAGGATGTCATGACGTCAAAATGATAGCCTAAGGTTTTACCATCGCAGTGTGACAATAAAAAAATCGAAAATGGGAAGGAGCACATCCCCTTCCCAAACCCCTTCCCTGCTCGGCGCTGTGCTTCTCGGCGATCGTACTTTGGCCGCGAGTTCGTCCCTTAAAACCAGGACCAAGTCTCCGCCTATGTGAACAGTGGTGATTTCAATAAGTCTCATATAAAAAAGGGCAAAAAAAAATTTCGCGCGCTCACGCGCGCATATTTTCACATTATTTTGGGCACCCCCACTCTTCGGGTCAACTCGGCGCCTATGGTAGCAGCAGCAGCAGCAGTAATAGTAGTAGTAGTTGTTGTTGTCGTTGTCATTGTTGCTGTTGTTGCTGTTGCAATAATAGCCTAACGTTCGTTTAATTTCAAACTTTCACATCGAATTCTGAGTACAATTACATCGTGTTTAAGGCTACATTATCCGCTTACATTGCATTGACCAACCAATTTTCCATCATTTGTTCTCTCGTTCACTCACTGTAGACTATTGATATCGCAATATATCTGAACCCAAGCCATGATATCCATCCATCCATCCATCCATCCATCCAGTTCTCACTGAAACCGATAGATTTTTTGTTCACTGGCGCTTCAGCGTCTGAAACATTTACTTGTTTATAATACAGACGATTGTCATTTATCATCTTTATCATTCGATCCAGCTTTGTGGTTGGACATTTCCAGTTGCGATGATTTATTTGACCTGCTATAGTCTACTCGTGGGGCGCGGTGTTGCAGTGGTGGCGTCGTTGCCTTGGAGCCGGAAGGTTCGAGGTTCGAATCCACCTCGCCACGTAAGGACCTTGGGCAAGTCCTCCCTCACAATTGCTCAGCGCTTCAGCGCGAAACTCCGATGCAGTGTCCGCTCTGCATTCGGGAACGCTTCTGAGTAGCGAGAGCTTGAAGGAGCGCTATAACAAGTGCACATACAAGCAAACAAACTAGACATCAACTGTGATTCTAGTCTGGTAATAATGTTCACACGTATGATCGTTTCGTTCCGATTCATAAGCTTGCCCTTAGAAGCTAATCCATTACGAGGTAAGCTTATAATATTATAAGCCTACACCATGTAATAATTTGACATTAAATCAATCCCGTTCAAAACTGTTCAATATCATGCAATATCGTGCCAAAATTAATTAGTCGTATAATCAACCCTGTCAAGAGTAAAATAATGCTGCTACCAAGTTCGATGTAGGCTATACGCACATGTAGGTCTAATCTCGCATTTTCTAAATAGCGAAAAGCTAAGGCAGGGCACCATCTTATTCACGAGTGCTACGCCGTCTCAGATGCTATATGTTCACTTTTTCAGAGATATCAGTAGAGGTTCGAGTTCGGAAGACTAGAGATAGAGAAAGACAAGTCTGTCTATCTGTCTGTCTGTCTGTCTGTCTGTCTGTCTGTCTGTCTGTCAACGTAGGCCTATCTAAAATAAAAGTTTAGCAGTTAAGACCATCCGATACTTCCCTAAAACCCCCAACACATCTAAAATATATGCGTGAAAGTAAGCAATTATTCATTGTAATAAACTAATAATACGTGTGCCACGGGCGCATCATTTATGCAATCGTATGAGATGTCGACTTAACATACGATGGGCCTAGGCTTTGATGATTATCTGCCTGATGCGATAATATCAAGTCCTTATATGGATTCCAGCACGAAACTAATTCTGACACACCTGTTCATAGAATTAATCAAATCTTATAATTAAAGACCATAATTAATTATTATACAGGTGCGTCATAATAATAATTATGCACTGACCTGTTGCTAAGGTATTTGTTGAAAGTGAGAAGCTGGATTTCAATCTGCTCCTGTGAGTCGATGGATCGAGCCACTGGCCACTCAAACACCTAATAACGAATGAACAATCATCATAGTCGTCGTCATCATCGTCGTCGTCGTCATCATCAATATCATCATCGTCGTCATCATCATCATCATCATCATCATCATCATCATCATCATCATCATACCATTATCTTCATACGATTATTATCATATCGTCGCCTTCATCATTATAATAGGCATGTTGAATAGTAGTCGTCGTCGTCGTCACAATCATCATAATTATCATAATTATACAACAACTACTACTAGACCTACTTCTGTCCCTTCTTCCTTTCCTCCCTCCTTTCCATCATCGTTGTTTTTGCTTTTATTGCCTACTTCACCACCGAATAATAGGCCTACACACTGCAACTACACACTATACACACTACACACTGCAACTACACACTATACACACTACACACTGCGCAGACTCCGTCGGCAAACAACTGCAGGTCTCAGTGTGAAGTGATTATTATAAGTCGATAAATTTTCTGCGTTATGAGGGCCACCAACAGCAGCACTACAAAGTACTTGTAGTTGATTATTCTAGTCTTGCGAGACTACACTGTAGTCTGGAGTGGATTAGATTTTGATTGGATTCTTTTGGATGGGATACCATCCGACAGGAGATGATATAGTATCATGTCAGAGTAATGGCTTGCCAACAACTTGTAAGAGAAAAGCGAGAAAGAATTGCGTGGGCTTATTTGTGCTTGTAGTGTGTATCGCTCTTCAAATTGACTTGAATTGCTCTGTATAATAGGGCTACTTATGCTTTATTTTCTTTCTCTGGTGCAAATAAGTAAATAAATACAAATAAATAAAATTCGTCCAGGGACGTTTCTTTCCAGCTAACCTTCCTTTGAGAAAGAATACGATTCATCAGCGCGTATATAGTTAAACAGAAAAAGAAATAGGCCTAGACAAACATATAGACTATAATAATTTATTATTTATTATTATCAGAAGATCTAAATTTCCTTACAGCATAGATTTTCAACACGCAGTTCTTCACAAAATGTGCAGTTCTGAATGAATTTGTGCAGTTGTAAAAGCGCTTTCTTGCAGTTAAATATAGTTTTAAAATGTTAAATGTGGGAGCCAAACTTCCGTGGGGAGTGAAGTTTCCTGTTGTGAATTGTCCGTATTCCGTAGCCTACAAGTTAAATTAGATGATTTGAATTGGGCTCTGATCTGCAGAAATACAGCAGAAGCAGTAGTAGCAATAGCAGCCATGCATAGTGATATAGGATGGAGCACAGAACATGTATACAGAATAGATATGCAGTATAATAGCAGAATCCGTTGAGAACTTGACATTTTATACTCTCTACATAATTATTAATATTATGTTGGTCAAAATGAAGACAAAGAATATTATCACATATGCTGTCGTCTGCTTCTCTTAAATTATGTCACCGTCTCGATCCACACGATGTCAAGGAAACACGACAACTCACAGTGCGAATATAGACACTTGCACACAATGAGAGAGAGAGAGAGACTGAGACAGAGACAGAAACAGAGACAGAGAGAGAGAGAGAGAGAGAGAGAGAGAGAGAGAGAGAGACAGAGAGAGAGACAGAGAGAGAGAGAGAGAGACAGAGAGAGAGAGAGAGAGAGAGAGAGAGAGAGAGAGAGAGAGAGAGAGAGAGAGAGAGAGAGAGAGAGAGAGAGAGAGAGAATGAGAGAGACAGACAGACAGACAAAGACAGAGACAGACAGACAGACAGACATACATACATACAGACAGACAAGCATGGCACAGGTGGAGATAATAGGAGGCAGACAGATCACTCGTCGTGAGATTCGTGTTGATGAGCAATCTACGCCTGCAGGAACGACGTGGACCCGGTGCATGGTGCAACGAAGGCATACAATATACAATACAGATACATGTATGTATAATATATGTACAATATATATATATATATATATATATATATATATATATACAATACAGTCGACTTATACATGTACCTATAATAATTAATTATTAATGACTGAATGACAGCAACTCCTGCTGGTGCCTAGATTAGACATAGATAATTATATTATGTATATATATATATATAAAATTATATATATATATCAGCAGCAGCAACCATGGGCTCAACGATGGTATACGTGTCTGATGCCATCTTCACTATAGGCTATATAAATAGTATATATAGGCTATGTATATATTTTTGGGCGTGGAAGAAAGTTTACAATCACAAGTCATTGTGTGGCCCATGTCATCATCATCATCATCAATATCCTTAGGCCCATGTAATAATACATATATACACATATATACATATTATATATATACATAGCCTGTATACACGCTGTTACAATGCAATCTACTTTTGCAATCTCTCAATCTACTTTTAAGAAGCATTTAAAGCTGTACCTGCTTTCGAGATCTTGCAACACTAATGCGTGTAAACCAACTTCGAAGCAGTGCAGTTCTAAATGGATTTGTGCAGTTGTAGAAGCACTTCTACTTCTGTACAGTTAAAACTAGCAAAAGGTCTTTGTCCTTCGACTGGAAGTAATTTAGGCCTACTATGGAGAATGAGAAAGGATTGTGCAGTTCTAAAAATTCCTTAAAAACAGTAGCTCTGCTGAGAAGAAGCTTGCTACTGACGATGCTATAGTCCATAGAAACTGTTGTAGGTCTAAAAATACAATGCAATGCAATGCAACACAATGCAACATAATGCAATGCAATACAATGCGATGCAGTACAATACAAAACGAAACAATGCAATACAAAATAAGGCAAAATACAATGCAATACAATGCAACACAATGCAAAACAATGCAATACAATGCAAAGCAATACAATGCAATACAAAACAAAGCAAAATACAATGCAATACAATGCAAAACCATTCAATACAATGTAATACAAATGTAGGTTCTATGCTTACCTCGTCAAAAACGGCATTTTCATCAGCGTTCTCGCATACCTTCGAGTAAAGCGACACCCCTAAAACAGACGAACAACCCCCAACATCATCATTATACAATTATTATTCATCATGCCATACAGAGCAACCTCCATCATCATCATCATCATCATTAGACAATAATTATTATTCATCATGCCATCATCATGCCATGCCGAAGCTGAATACTTCTCTATTATTCCATTGCTGACCTCAATGTAACGAGTATTTGCTATGCAAACATCCATCCACTGTATAAATAATAAGGGTCATCAGGACACGATGGATCTTGGAAAGCTTTTTTTCTGACCGAATTTGTCTCCTAACAATAATAATACAGTGGTTTGGTCGTCATAATTCGTTGCATGTGACAACATAAAAATATAACATAGCATGTAACATAGAGGACTGAAGAGGATTTCCCTCTGCCACAAGTTTCTGCTTCAGCGTTGTACTTAGCAGTGTTGCACGAAAACCCTTCCTACTAATAGTAGGCCTAGTAGTAGTATGGTAGGAGCAGCAGCAGCGGTAGTAGTAGTAGTAGCAGCAGCAGCAGTAGTAGCAGCAGCAGAAGCAGCAGCAGTAGTAATAGTAGCAGTAGCAGCAGCTGCTGCAGCAGTAGTAGTAGTATTAGTAGTAGTAGTAGTAGTAGTAGTAGCGGTAGCAGTAGCAGCAGCAGCAGTAGTAGTAATAGTAGTAGCAGCAGCAGCAGCAGCAGCAGTAGGTATAGAGGGTTGGTGTAGGGCAATGGTAACACTCAGTCATTGGATTCTATCGAACGATATAAGCGGGCAGATAAAATAAACTGGTTAAAATTGATAAGAAAATGTAATGCTAGATAAAAGTTAAAAGATATAAGCCTTGCAATGATCTTGCATCTACGTGCACCGCTTAAGCTGCACAACGCACCTGTTTCATCAGTTGTGGGTATTTATTTCGAATTGCATATTTATCTTTTCATTAAACACGAGCGACTTAATTTTATCATCGTCTCCGTCTGCCTGTCTTGCTTCTCATTTCAGAAATACAGGAATTCAAAGAAAGAGATTAGCAGCCAGGTTCCGACGAATCGAGTGATAGCAATAATGCTTCCTATTGTTCATTTGTCTTCGAAGATATACATCGGCGGCGTCTGTGGCATCAGGTTTATATCTTGGATGGAGAGTAAACGAATTTATTGTTATGCGCATGCAGCACATATTGCAAAGCAAGTGCATTCAGAGCGTCTGCTGTCAGATCTGCAAGGCTTATATTATAAATTATTTATTATAGTCTATAGAAATCTGTATTTTTAAAAACTAAGATATATGATCGCTTTCGCTTTGTCTGTCTGTCTGTCTGTTTGCCTGAATGTCTGCCTGCTAACTTGTATCTGTCCTTCTGTATGTCTGTATGCCCGTGTCTATATGTTTGACTGCGCTTCTGTCTGTCTGTTTGTCTGTCTGACTGTGTCCGTCTGTCTGTGTCTGTCTTCTGCTGTCTTCGTCTGTCAGTCTGTCTGTTCGTTTCTGTCTGTTTGTCTCTGTCTCCTTCTATTCTCTCTCTGTCGTGCATAGATATTTGAATCAATTCTTCCGGCGCCATTATTCTCTTGTTTGTCTTTCTGTCTTTCCATCAGCTCGCGAAGCTTCCGATCTGCCCTCTTATCTCTGTCTTTACACCTGTGTGTCTGTCTGTCTGTCTGTCTGTCTGTCTGTCTGTCTGTGTCTTACCTATTGTCCGCATTTTTATGTTTGTATTTGCGCTTGCATCCGTTTGCATATAGGCTAGATGCTAATATCATATTATCATCAATGGCGGCATGTATGCTATGGATGAAAAACTCTACTTTTCATAAAGCGTTGCATTGATCCTGCACAATGAATGTAATTTCATGCATTCAGACTCTAGAAATTGCGCAAAACACGTGCATACTGTGAAACACGGTAGCCGACTCGCTATAGAGCGTAGTCTTGTTAAGCAGAAAGAGCATATTGAGTCTCTCCTTGGACGGATAATATACATGGACCTTGAGTTAATCCCTCCCTGCAGAAGGTTGTTCAGCGGCATCGATAGACAGTTGATCATTGGAGGATGCAGCTTGCATTTAATGAATATTTAAAATTGTGTTTAAATAAATGACGAAATCTGCTGCAACAGGTAAACTGCACAGCTTAAGCGATGCATACGAGGCTTGCAGTGCTTAAATTTGCTTAATGTTGATCAATACGGTAGCACTCGAAAGATCATCGCAGGGTGTGACCACTCACACATCCGGCATTTTATAACTGGGTATACCCGTACCAGTGATGACCCTATCCGTACCCGAACCGACCCATGGAATTCGTACCCGACCCGTACCCGACCCATAACCGACGCGCGGGTACGGGTAAACCCCGGGTATACCCGCAGACCCCTAATGCATACATGCAAGTTGTGCATGCACACATAAAAATTGTAATGTATACATATTTGTTTATTTAATTTATTAATTATTTATTATTTATGGCATTTGCAATAGCGCCCGCTCAAGCCCTCTACTCAGAAGCGCTCCCGACTACAGCGCAGACGCAGCATCGGAGTCTCACGACGAAGCGCATTAGCAATAATTGCGAGTGAATGACTTGCTCAGGGTATCTACGCGTTGGCTTAAGGTGAATTCGAAGATGGAACCCTTCGACTCCAAGGCACCGAACTCACCACTATAAACCACCGCGCCACGCAAAACATATGCGCACACACACGTGCGTGTATGCATAATTACAAACATACGCACACACCTGTAAACAGCCACTCATGTTTATCGGATCGATAAAATAAGTGACGGTAGGCTATGCTAACACATCAACGATGAAAGTGTAGTAAAAAGTGACTGCAGGAAAACAATGAAACTTTGTCGTTAACGAAATCGATAAAATGTCTTTAACGAAAGGAAGGAAGGAAGGAAGCTGTTTCCTGTCTAGGTATACGTTTCAACTGCCAGCCACATCGACGCCAGACTTCATAGAACACAGCAAGTCTCGACCGATATTGAACTCACTTGGCCTGTTTTTGTTATACAGAATTTCTGTAATAATGAGTTTGTTTTAATGAGGCGAAGGCTGAAAGCGACTCTCAACGTATATGCGTTGAGGTCTAAATGACATTTAATTGCATTATTATCGTCATTAATTATTGTCGTCGCTATACGTCGCTACAGGTAAAAATGTATAGCTGAATAGAAAGCGGGACTATAGCCATGTTTCTTAGGAACTATGTACAGTCCACGAGACGGGTCGATGAGAGAGGCAGAGAGGCAAGCACGAAGGCAGTCACTTGTCTGTCTGAGTGTCGGTCCCACCCGTCTGCTTGTCTGTGCGTCTATCTGTCTGTCTGTATGTCTGTATGTCTGTTTGTTTGTTGTCTGCCTTGTCTGTCTGTCTGTATGTCTGTTTGTCTGTCTGTTTGTCTGCATTATTTGTCTGTCGTCTGTTTGCCTGTCTGTCTGCCTGTTGTATGTCTGCCTTGTCTGTATGTCTGTCTGTTTACCTGTCTGTCTAGACTTATACACTTGTCGTTTTGCTACAGGACTTCAGTTTTTCTGTCACTTTCATTTGTCTTTGACAAGACAATGGGCGACTTATATAACTCTCCATGTCTCTCTGTCTGTCACTGTTTCTATGTCTGTCTATCTCTAACTTTGTCTCATTCTGTATGTCTGTCTCTCTTTCTCTCACTTTTCACTTCCTTTTTTCTCTCCATCCTCTCTCTGTCCGTCTGTCTGTCTCTGTATGTCTTTGTCTGTCTCTCTCTGTCTTTCGTCTCTGTCTGTCTGTCTCTCTCTTTCTCTGTCTGTCCGTCTCTCTCTTTTTCTCAATCTTCTTTGTGTCTTCTTACTGACCACTGCGACGCAATCGACCATGCATTCAGCTGATATTCCTACAACACATGTACAGATTGTACACTAGCCCGGATCATCCACCTGCCACACCCTTATGATTATCCCCCACCCCATCCAAGTAAGAACTCGTCACCTATTTCAACAGCAGAATCAGCAGCAGCATCATCATCAGCACCAGCACCAGCAACATCAGCAGCAGCAGCAGCAGCATCAGCAGCAGCAGCAGCATCAGCATCAGCAACAGCAGCAGCAGCATCAGCAGCACCAGCAACATCAGCAGCAGCAACAGCAGCATCAGCAGCAGCATCAACAGCAGCAGCAACAGCATCATCATCATCAACATCATCATCATCATCAGCAGCGGCAACAACAGCAGCAGTGAGCTGAAAGCGAGAGCGACGATTGCGCAACCAGCAGCCAAAGAAACAACGTCATGAGAACAATGAACTCTCGTCGGAGACAATGAAGAGGAAACAATTAAATGCATGCGCACAAGCAGGCGTACATGTAGATGGTTAATATCGTATTCTAATCCATAGGCTTTCTCTCTCTCTCTCTTTCTGGCATTGTATAATTAATATGGTTGCCCGTCTGTATGTATGCCTGTCTCTGCCTATTTGTTTTCTCTTGTCTCTCCGTCTATGTCTCTCTGTCTCTCTTTCTCTGTCTATCTGACTCGTTCTCCCTATGTATACATATAAATATACGTGTATAACTGTATATAATATATATTCTGGCGCATTCTGGCGCGATCCTTAAGATGTGATACACAAGAGCTCAGGTACATGCACACAGACACACATACACACACACACGCACACACAGACACACATACACGCACACACGCGTATATACAGCCTATGCGCGCATATGTATACAAGAGCAAAAGCAGTTTTTGTTTTCATAATAATCAATTATGTGCCTGCGTCCCGGACGCAAAATGGTGTTTTATGACACACACATATATAACTACTACAATGCACTTATTCTTCATTTCCTTAAACGATTGTAATGCATTGCATCCATACATTTATATAGCGTCTCTTGCAGAATAAATAAGCACGAAAATTTCCGAGGGAAAGCAAATTTTTTAAACGGCGAGAGACTAATATGGAAAGACGAGTCATTTGTTTAGCCCGTAGTGATGGAGGAAGGTAATTCCGAATGGATGAACCAAACAAAGCAAGAGCCCGATGTTGTAATATAATGTAACTTCAGCCGTTGGTGGGCCTACTGAGCAATTACCATTGGAAGAACAGGATCGGGGTCTCTATATATACAGCAATAATCGTGTCAGAGGGTTTCGAACACACTCTCATTGGAAGAGAGAAACTCCCCAACACCATCCGGCACCTCATCATGGCATCTAGTGGATCATTATGAAAACGATGAAAACTGCTGTTTACCTATGCAAGGCGTCTGCACGTCCTGTTCTTTCTTGACTGGGTTAATGGACTTTCAAAAAAATTTATGCAGGCTTCATCATTAATAATGCATTAGCCATAAGACAGTGTTATTTATGGGGACTTTTAACGATACACACTTATTGTCTATAATACCGTACCAAACACCATGCATGCACATATATGTACATTTTACAGCAATATACAATACATACATAGGTCTGCGTGTATATATATTATATGCAAATTATGTGCCCTATAAGGTAAGAGGTTTTTTTTACAAGATGGCAGATTCGATAATTGTGCTCTTAGAGAAGCTCTTTATCAAAGAAACCTACAGCATGCATTTCGTGGAATGATGACATAAAGTCTTGGACTGCCAGGAATTTATTATATGACCACTGACCAGTTATCATTGGAAGAGATATGACATAGAAAAATGGATTGTACAAAAAATGTCCTTATTAAGGCCAATCCTCGGATAGGGGAGAGTAAGTCAAGGCAAGTCAAGACAAGACAGACAAAACAGGACAAAACAAGACATCGCAATACCAGATTATTTAATTACAGACAAGCAACGCAAGTCAAAACAAGTCAAGACAATACACGGTACGATAAGTCAAGACAAGACAAAGCAAGACAAAACAGGACAAGACAAGTCAAAGCAAGACAAAACAGGACAAGACAAGTCAAAGCAAGTCAACTCAAGACAACTTAGACAAGGGAAGTAAAGACAAGACCAGACAGGTCAAGACAAGTTAAAACAAGTTGAAACAAAACAAGGCAAGACACAACAAGACAAGGCAAAGCAAGTCAAGACAAAGACAAAGACAAAGACAAAGACACGGCAAGTCAAGGCAAAACAAGGCAGAATAAGACAAGAGACAAGACCAGACCACGACAAACAACAAAAAGTCAATACGAGTCAAAACGAGTCAAAACGAGTCAAAACGAGTTAAGACAAGACAAGACCACACAGAAAAAACTCATTAACCGCACGTTCTTTGGGTCGAGAGGTTAGTCGACCGAGACACAAAAGTCAAATCAGCTTTTTATCTGATCTTTGAACTCTACAATGACGACACAGTCCGTGTTTGTACCTTCAATGATCCATGGTCTGATGCATATTTTATGCTGCGCGCGACGCGTGCAATTACACAAAGGATAATTGAATTTATATACGCATTAGTTAAGTATAATTTGCACGCCATAGAGTAATGCTAGACTCATATTACATATTAGTGTATATTATATCATAGGGGCCGTCCATAAAGTATGTCACGCTATTTTTGACCATTTTTGACCCCCTCCCCCTGTCACAAACTGTCACAAATCTTTTACCCCCCCCCCCTAAAGTACGTCACACTTTCGAATTTGTAAAAAAAATTAACACCGCAAGGTTATACATAGGGCCTAAAACAAGGCTTCGCAACAGCATTACTAGCGCTCTTAGTGAGAGGAATCGTGAACAACACATTCAGGAATACGCATTTCATGCTATTTTGACATAAAACTAATTCAAATGTTTCACAAAATGTTTACAAATAATTTTTAAAGCTATTAAATTCTACAAAAAATATATAAAAGAATTAGAAATAACATTAAAAAAAATATGTGTGTGACGTCACACATGGCCTGACCCCTTCCTCCCGTCACAAACTGTCACACTTTCTTACACCCCCTCCCCCCTGGAGCGTGACGTACTTTATGGACGGCCCCATATACAGGGTATATAATATAGGCCCCTGGCCTATTATAAACGTCGAATATATATAATACTGATTATATTTACTGTATATTATGTATAGAAGGTCTACATAGTGAGATAGGTTTCTTTGTACATATAACGCAGTAGCTGTCTATAGGCCTCTTTGGTGACCCAATACATGTATATGTAGTGCAGTTTTGTGATGCAGCCTATATAAATTATATATATATGTAGGCCTATGTATAAAATATAATAATGATGTTTGAACGGTCATATATAATAGCCGATATAAATTATGTGTAACGTTCAGAAGCAGATTAATTATATATGTATGAGATCCATAATAATTCCATATACGTATTATACATGACAGTGAACCATTGCGTATTATAATGGTCATTGTAATTCAGCTGTTACTTTCTGCAGCAGCAGTAGCAGCAGTAGCATCAGCATCGGCAGCAGCATCAGCATCGGCAGCAGTAGAAGTAGTGGATGCGGCCATATCAGACGAATGCCGGTCATCAGTCTCTTCGCATCTCCCGAAGGCCCCGAGGTATAGAACGCGCAGATTGAGGTAGGTGGCTATAGACGGTTCCCGGACAATTCGGCGCCGGACTATTCGGACCGGACAATTCGGATCGGACAATTCGGACAGCAGCCCAAATTCGTGATGGGACTTCACTTTTAGGTCAGATTTTTATAGCCTACCCATCACCATCACCCAAAATGTATACTGTCCAAACTAATATTAATCTGACACCTGAATATATATCGGGCATAAAAACAAGGGCCTATATATAGGTATGAAACTTACATTGATCTAATTCAGATGCCTATAAGTTGATAATTTACTGCATTTAACTACTAATTTCAGTTTCTTATTTCTGTTATTGGATCAATTTTATAAGATCAGACAATATTTGCTTCGTGCCATATAATTATATTTTATACCATTGATAAACAAAAGTTTCATAGCTGTAAGAGCAATATTTTTACATGCACTCCGAATTGTCCGGGTCCGAATTGTACGGACACCCTATAGGGTAGACACCGGCGATATGCAAGGACGGACCGATGGACTTCCCCGAGGTATAGAACGCGCAGATTGAGGTAGGTGGCTATAGACGGTTTTCGGACAATTCGGCGTCCAATTCAAACACCAGTGTCAGACAAAGATAGACGGATAGATTGATGGATGGATGGATGGATGGATGGATGGATAGATATATAGATAGATAGACAGATACACAGACAGACAGACTGATAGACAGACATATAGATAGAAAGATTAGATTAGATACGCAGACACACATATAGACACACATGTAGACACACATGTAGACACAGATGTAGACACATGTAGATACACATGTAGACACACATGTAGACACAGATGTAGACACATGTAGACACACATGTAGACACACATACAGAGAAGGAAGAGAGAGGGAAGAGAGAGATCTGATGTATACGAGGAGAGAGAGAGAGTGGAGAGGCAGAGTGATGGAGTGATAAACGGAGAGAGAGTGCAGGATAGGAAGAGTGGGAGGGGAGGGAGGGTGGCAGGGAGGCAGGGAGGGAGGAAGGGAGGGAGGGATGAACAGATGGATGGATAAATGGACGGATGGATAAATGGATGGATGAATGAATGGATCACATGCAGCAATGTAAAATGATCGATCGATCAATCAAACGTTTGATCATTGAATGGAAGGGCGTTATGACATCACTGATTCACCGCCCTTGTTCTTACGCATGGTGCTACCTGCAGTGACAGAGCAGCATGTGTGTGTGTGTTTATGTGTGTGTGTGTGTGTTTGTGTGTGTGTGTTTGTATATGTGTGTGTGTGTGTTGTGTGTGTGTGTGTGTGTGTGTGTACGTGACGTGTCCCTGCTGTGATCTTTGCACTGAGTTATCCGTGTATATATACACTGTGTCCGGAAAAAAAACAACCAGTTTTGTAAATATGAAAATAAATAGTAAATATTCATCGATTTTCACAATTCAAACACCATTTTAATCCTGACATATTTCTCTAACAATTGTGAAAATATAAAAGCTCCAGTCCAAATAATGACGTCATAATGACGTCATTTGCACAAAAAGTCAAATTTAAGAGATAAATGCGCAAAATCATCCACAATTTCAATATTTTATCATGTAATTTATCAATAATAAATGTAAGTTTAATTTTATTTTTATATCTGAATTATGTCAGACTGCAATTTGTGGTCAAAGAGTACACCTTTGGCTTCAACATAAGCGTCAAAAGGGTCGCGCTAATACCCAACAGCAGCATCGATAACCAGCTTATCAAAACCTCCGAGGCGTTAACAATTCGCTTACGGAGTTCTTCAATGTCTCTTATCCTTGTCTTGTAGCCTGCACCTTCTCCTCCATCAATCTCCAACTCTTATTATCAGTGGGATTTAAGCGGGCGGCCGTTTTGCGGCCAAAGATTAAGATGAATGAATTCCGAGTCTTTTTAGTCAACAGATCAACAGATTCACGAACTCAGTGAGCTGAAGCGCTATTTTGTTGAAATGTGTAGGCTATTGTTTCGAATATTCTCGGATATCAGGCACCACTTTTTTATAGAGCAGACAATCCCTCTAATAAGCTGCAGTTATTTTCACTTCTGGTTCTATTAAACGGATTTCCGTTTTACCAAAAGCCAATAATACCAACCGAACCATGCATGAATGGCCGGCTATATGCATTTTGATGCAACTGACGTCATTATGACGTCATTATTTGGACTGGAACTTTTATATTTTCACAATTGTTAGAGAAATATGTCAGGATTAAAATGGTGTTTGAATTGTGAAAATCGATGAATATTTACTATTTATTTTCATATTTACAAAACTGGTTGTTTTTTTCCGGACACAGTGTATATAGAGTCGAACTTTGTTGTTATTATTGCTGCTGTCGGTGTTGTTGTTTCCTTGTTCTTGTTGCTTTTTTGCTTTTGTTGTTGCTGCAGTTGCTGTTGATGATGCAGTTGCTATTTCTGTTGTGGTTGTTGTTGTTGCTGTTGTTGCTGCTGTTGTTGTCATTGTTGTCATTCTTATGGTGTCCTAAATCTTCGAATTATTCCTCTCTGCTTTTGTCTGTCAGCTCTTGGAGACGAATAGCTATAGACATCACGCTGTGTGGACGGCAGCGGCTTCAATGAGTCCAGCTTCGAGTGTGTGGATATAAACTAGAAACTATGATCATACGAAAAATTGGAAAGTCATCAGTGATGTCGCCCCCGCAAACGTGTAGAGCCGAACCAACGCGTTCCATCCAGATTTGTTTATCTGCCGATAGATATAGAACGACGCAAACTGTGATCTATTTGAGGAAACCCTCTCACGACAGACTGAATAATCTAGAGTTATGAAAGAGGCCAAGAGCACTCAATTGAGCAGCACTATGGGCTAATTGATATATATTGATGCAGTAGAGCTATACGTTCAGAATATGCTATAATAATAAATGGACTGAGACGTCGATACGACAGATCTCACGTCGTGACTAAAGTTCTAGTCCTAGCCACCTAGGCTATCAAGTTTGGCTATATTCAGCGCATTGCTTCCTTGCTTTGCACCGTTCCCTTTAAGCTGCACCATCCTTTGAAGTTCAAATCAAAACAACAAGAACAAGAGCAAGAACAAGAAAAAGAAGAAGAAGAAGAAGAAGAAAAAGAAGAAGAAGAAGAAGAAGAAGAAGTACCCGCACCATCTCATCCTCCCACCGACAATGTATGGTCGGTGTATTCATAACTGAGTTGGATATAGAGGGTAAACGTGGATCAGAAATATTGATAGGAATTTCTGCCCTGGTGCGGATGCAGATCACAGATTAAATAAAGATTATAGAATTACAGATTAAATAAGCTTAAAGATTAAGAAAGAACGTCGTTAAGCGATCGGTTGACATAATAACCGGAAGAACCTCCTGTGCTCTGCTCAATTCATTGCGGATAATTCATCTGTCGTCGCTGATGGTCGGCTGCAACATCCATACAGCAACGATGACGATTGAAAACCTCAACGGTCTTGTTAGATTAATATCCCAAGCTTCAGCTTCTTCGTTTCAATTTATCTTTTTCGTTTTCGTTCTGTCATTGTCGCTTTCCATCTGGCTGTCTCTGTCTCTGTCTCTGTCTCTTTCTTGTTCTCTCTCTCTGTCTGTCACTTTTTCGTATGTTTCTACTTCGCGTTCTCTCTGTCTCTCTGTCTCTGTCTCTCTGTCTCTGTCTCTCTGCCTCTCTGTCTCTCTCGCTGTCTCTGCCTATGTCTGTCTGTTTGTCTCCCGCTCTCTGTCTAGTCTGTCTCTCTATCTCTGTCTCTATCTCTGTTGTCGTCTCTGTCTCTGTATATCTCTCTTTCTCTCCGTCTCTCTGCTCCAAGGTCCGTCTTTGTCTGTTTCTCTGCATGTCTCTATATGTCGCTCACTGTCTCTGTCTGTCTGTCTGCCTGTCTCTCTCTCCCAATCGCACCCAGTTTCTCCCTCTGTCCACTTCCTTAATCATCCCCATCTCTCCCACTCTCATCTCTCACTTTCAATTCCTGTCTCTATATCTTTCCCTCTCTACCCCGTTGACTTTCCTTCACTCTCATATTCTTCTCTCCACTTCTCCATCCCTCCTTCTCTCCCATCATTACCATCACATTCACCGTCATCGTCGTCGTAGTCATGGTCCTCCATACATCATCACCATCACCACCATCACCATCGTCGTCGTCGTCGTAATTGTCGTCGTTATCATCGTCTCACTCCGCAGGGTAAATGCCGGACGATAATAATAATAATAAGCCATCGTTGAGTCTGATTGGATTTCTCGTTGGTTAAGGCGCTATAGAAATGCCTCAGACACGTCACACATCTCGTCGTCTCTGAGTTATTGCTAATCATCGACTTATATGTCATCCGCCATATTTAATTACGCATCTCTATGTTCACCTGTTCGTCAGTCCTTCTCTCTACTCTCTGTCCTGCTTCTTGTCCTTTGATTTGTCCTTCGCTTTGTCCTTCGCTTTGTCCTTTTCTTTGTCCTTGTCCTTAGTTTTGTACTTCGTCTTATCCTTCGCCTTGTCCTTATCTGTGTCCTTCTTTCCTTTTCTGTGTTCTTCTCCTTGTCCTTGGCTTTGTCCTTCAATTTGTTCTTCGCCTTGTCCTTGTCCTTGTCCTTATCTTTGTCCTTTCTCTTTCCTTTTCTGTGTCCTTCTCATTGTCCTTTTACTTGTTCGTCTATAATATGTCATTTTATTGCTGTCTTTCTCTCTGCTCTCCCTTTTGTACTTCTCCTTGCCCTTCTCCTTGTCCTTTTCTTTTCTTCTCTTTGTCCTTCTATATACCCTTTATCTCGTCCTTCTCTTTTTCCTTCTTTTTGTCTTTCTTTTATTCCCTCTTGTTGTCCTTTGTTTTGTCCTTCGCTTTGTCCTTCCCTGCGTCCTTATATTCGTCTTTCTATTCGGACTCCTCTGTGTCCTTCTCTATATCTACTTCCTTGCTCTTCTATTCTTCATGCTCTTTCCCCTATTCTGTCTGTCTCTTAGCCCATCCCTTAGTCACTTTCTTTGTCCTGCGCTTAGCTCCCCTCCTAATTCCGTCTCACTTCCGGTATTCGTCCGTCTTTTGCCCTTTTTGTCCTTCTCTTTGTTCTTCTCCTAATCCAATATTATTGTTGTTTATTCTCATTGTTCTTGTCTCGCTGTCTTATTTTTTGTCCTTTGTTATTCGTTGTCCTTTTCTAAGTCTTTTGTTGACAATCGCCTTCATCCTTCTCTCAGTCCTTTTTGTCCTTATCATTGTTCCTCCTATTCTTTTCATGTTTTCATGTTTTCAGTAGTTCGTTTGATCGTTAATTTGTTCTTTATTGTTTCGTTCGTTCGTTCTTTCATTCGTTCTTTAATAAACAAAAATTCGTTAACATGGACTATTCGTTCGTTCTGTCATTTATGAATACCATTTTTGTCTCCTTTTATTTTTTCTTTCGATTCGTCGCTCGATTCGTCCATACATCTCTCCTTCCATCTGCATGTGTACATGTATGCATACATACCCCTCCTCTGTCTGTGTGCATCCGTCTATCAGTCCTTCTGTCTGCATGTACGTCTCCCTCCGACTTCCCTACTCCACGAGTCTCTCTTGTGTACGTGTGGTCATTGTATTCAATGGCTTCAGTTAAGCCATACAGAGACCGCGGCAGCTGAGTAATTCTGACCAGCATATAATAGGAGATGTTGATCATCGGAGACAAAATCCATCAGTTAACCTATGAGGCGTTAACCACAAAAGACGAACACAAGTCCAGCGGAAACAGACGTGGGGTGTTGATAAAGGGTTGGTTGGGGTGGTGGTTGGGGTGGGGTTGGGGAGGTTGGAGGACGTGATAAATCCCTTTGTAACGCCACCATCGCCGGTATAACAACGCACAATGTTAACTCCAATATCCGATGAAAGCTGTGTCGATATATAGACCCACTGTCCATAGCGCATTGTCACATCCGTCGGGTTTTCCTATTCATATCCAACTGCATATATTTTTAAATATACACTAGTTGTACCCAGCCACGCGTTGCTGTGGCAGAAAAGACCTCTCCTCCCCCTCCCCCTCCCCCTCCCCTCCCCTCTCCCTCCCCTCCCCTCCCCTCCCCTCCCCTCCCCTCCCCTCCCCTCCCCTCCCCTCCCCTCCCCTCCCCTCCCCTCCCCTCCCCTCCCCTCCCCTCCCCTCCCCTCCCCTCCCCTCCCCTCCCCTCCCCTCCCCTCCCCTCCCCTCCCCTCCCCTCCCCTCCCCTCCCCTCCCCTCCCCTCCCCTCCCCTCCCCTCCCCTCCCCTCCCCTCCCCTCCCCTCCCCTCCCCTCCCCTCCCCTCCCCTCCCCTCCCCTCCCCTCCCCTCCCCTCCCCTCCCCTCCCCTCCCCTCCCCTCCCCTCCCCTCCCCTCCCCTCCCCTCCCCTCCCCTCCCCTCCCCTCCCCCCCCCTCCCCTCCCCTCCCCTCCCCCCCCCTCCCCTCCCCTCCCCTCCCCTCCCCTCCCCTCCCCTCCCCTCCCCTCCCCTCCCCTCCCCTTCCCTTCCCTCCCCTCCCCTTCCCTCCCCTCCCCTCCCCTCCCCTCCCCTCCCCTCCCCTCCCCTCCCCTCCCCTCCCCTCTCCTCCCCTCCCCTCCCCTCCCCTCCCCTCCCCTCCCCTCCCCTCCCCTCCCCTCCCCTCCCCTCCCCTTCCCTTCCCTCCCCTCCCCTTCCCTCCCCTCCCCTCCCCTCCCCTCCCCTCCCCTCTCCTCCCCTCCCCTCCCCTCCCCTCCCCTCCCCTCTCCTCCCCTCCCCTCCCCTCCCCTCCCCTCCCCTCCCCTCCCCTCCCCTCCCCTCCCCTCTTCCTCCCCCTCCCTTTCCTCCCCCTACCCCCACCCTCCTGCGCCTCCGCCTCCCCACCTCTTCCCCTCCGCCTCCGCCTCCCCACCCCTTCCCCCTCCACGTCCACCTCTTCCTCCCCTCCGCTCCCTCCTCACCCTCTTCGTCTCGCTCCCTCCGCTCCTTTCCTCCATCACACCGTCCATTCCTGACATCGGATAGAGCCCAATAATGATTAAAGGCCGCTTTCTCGCTTATGACGTCACAGCACGCAACCTCATTTATGTTTCGTCTGCTGTGTTTCGAGTGAAGACGATTCTGAAATTTTGCAAGCGTGCCGTTTGGTTGAATTTGCAAATGGCGGTCAAACGTATTGCAAAGTTGACTTTTTGTGGAAAAGATTGCGTTTGTTCTGGGAAGAAAAATCTTAATACACGGTGCTATTGGAATGGAAGGTTTTGGCAAATTTTCAAAACAATCGATTCGTAACTTTGGGCGTGATTGTAACAGGAACTATTGGAAAGTTTCATTTTTATTTATATAGATTATATACATATAGTTTTTATATGCATATGTGTGTATAGGATTATAAAAATTATGTCACAGTATTCGTAAACGAATGTGTATTTATATATCTATGTTTGTACATGTTTATAATATAGAGGCAAGTGTATGTATATTATTTGTGAATGCTCATGTGTATGTAAATGCGCACCTGTTCTTATAAAAACAATAGAAATTATTTTAGATATTCAGAACTTCAGAGAAGCTGTAATATTATATTGCGAGATAATCTGTAATTATTATGCACTTGTTAATTGTTATAGCGCTTCTTCAAGATTCTAATCAGACGTGCTTCCAACTATACAGTGCAGACACTGCATCGAAGTTTTATGCCGAAGCGCTGAGCAATTGCGAGTGAAGGACTTGCCCAAGGTCCCTACGAGGTGGCTTGAGGTGGATTTGAACCTCGAACCTTCCGGCTACAATGCAACGACACCACCACTACGCCACCGCGCCCCAAGGGCGTATACAGAAACTTTGGACGGGGGGGGGGGCCAAAAATTTTTGGGTTGGGTCTGGGAAAAAATTCTTGGCGCCTCAGGTCTGGAAAAAATGTTTTCGTATCCGCCAAAAAAGTTGATGACCTTTTTTTTAGTCATCCGCCAAACTTTTAGGAAAATCATACCATTTCATCCGCCAAAAAAGTTGATGACCTTTTTTTTAGTCATCCGGCCAAGTTTTCAGGAAAATCATACCATTTCATCAGTAAATATACACAATGTTAAGCTTCCTGAAACCGAATGGGGGAAAGGCACGATACATGGGCGTTTCTAAATGGGGGGATGGCCGGATTGCCCCCTCTGGATCCGCCCCTGCCGCGCCCATACTATTATAGATCTATATAGACCGGTTCCCGTAAATCAACGGGACTGGAAAACATTTCGGCGAACAACACCCTGCAGGGATTAGATTTCAATTAACTAATTGTTCCGACTGTTCCGCCTTTGTTGTAGGAACACGTGTGGTTCCGTTGGTCTGCGTCGTTCCATCCATCGATCCAGACCGTTGATGCTTCATCCTAACATCACATGCACGACAACATGTCAACGGTCAATAGTCTGATTCAAATAATACCATTCAACGGTTGTCAGCACGACCTGAATGGATATAATAAATGAAATTCAATATTGGATTTATATATATATATATATATATATATATATATATATATATATATATTCATTCATTCAAAGCATTTATATAACTATATATATATATATAGGGTTAGTTAAGGAGATATAGGCATATACATGTATATGTGCATACAATGTATATACACCGTGATTAAAAAAAAGTAAGCCAAATTGTTTTTCAAATTTCTCTAACGCCTGATAACACATCATGCTAACATTTTCCAAATATTTAGACAAGTGGACCAAAAATATGATTCCAAAATTTCATGAGATAAAGTTGAACGGATAAAAAGATATGAATCTTTCAACTTCGTATGCCGAAATTGCCGTTTACAAGCACATTTCTGTCAGATTCGATTAAAAAGTAAGCTAGACTGTTTTTCTTATATCTCTATAATGCCTGATAATTAATCCTTCTAACATTTCCCAGATATTTAGAGAATTGAACCAAGAATAGGATTCCAAAATATCATATAATAAATTTGAACGGACAGAAAGATATGAATATTTAAACTTCATCTCCAGAAATTTCAGTTTTCACCAAGTCTGTTATGGTGGTCGTTGCGGTTTCGATGCTTGTTAGTTCCCAATTTTGGTCTTCAGTGATCCTGGAGTAAAATTAACAGAGTATATTATCGCGACGTTCTGCTGTCACAACAATTTTCACCTTTAGAAATCTATAGCCCAGAAGGCTGTTTTCTTTTTCAACAGAACAGCGCAGGCCCACATGCAGAGCAAAGGAAACCCTCGAAATGCTGACAAGAGAGACGCTAGACTTCATATATCCCACATTATGGCCTCCGAACAGCCCAGATTTGAATTCTGTCGACTATATAAAGTGTGGAGCGTGCATGATAGTTCTATACTCTACATATCTGGAAAATTTTAGGATGATTAATTATCAGGCCATAAAGATAATGAAAAAAGTTTGACTTAAATTTTATTGAATCTAACAAAAAATTGCTTGTAAACTGAAATTTCGGTATATGAAGTTGAAAGATACATATCTTTTTATCTGTTCATATTTATGTCTTGAAATTTTGGAATCATATTCGTGGTCCAATTCTCTAAATATTTCGAAAATTTTAGCGTGATATGTTATCAGGCATTAGAGATATATTAAAAACAATTTGGCTTACTTTTTTTGATTCACGGTGTATATATTCTATATATTATAGGCCTGCCGACTCCATTATATTGAGAGAGCTCGGTTTGGTTTATGTGGTGCATGGGCGCGTGCATTGATATATCGATGCATGAGTGCATACGTGCGTACAAGTGTGTGTGTGTGGCTATGTGTGTGTGAGTGAGTGTGCGTGAGTGAGTGTGCATGTGTGTGTGTGTCTGCGTACAAGTGCATGCACGCTCATACATGTGCCAAGGAATTTTAAATATAGCGAGTAACTTAATTGATAATCTGTAATATTTATAGATTTTAAAAATTTCGCGGCAAGTCTTTTGACCGATTTAATTTCTCGGAGCATTGCAAATCTTTCTAAGACAAAAGGCATAGTTTATTAGAATTGCATGCCTCTGCATGCCTGAATATATAGACGCTATATAAATTCTAAATGCTGTCTCTGCACTCGCGCCGTTTTTTAAACCAGGTTTCTCTTTCGCGTTGCAAGGATTTGCATTTCTTTCGGTTTCCTCTTCAAATGATGACAAGAAGAACAATGGAGATGACAAGAACAATGGTGAGCGCACACGCACGTCACGTCAAACTTAACAATTGTCACGTTTAGTCTTTGTTATAAAATCCAACGCAAGACAATGGCGAGCGACGTACGGACAAGTTGTGTAACACTCAACTATAGACATTGCCCACACGTATACGTTACGTGTTCAGACAAATCCCAGAATTATTCTGTCACTACCTCTTCTGTAGTGGTGCCAGTCCCAAGTCTGAAAAAAGGAGGAGGACGTTAATCGTATGTTTCTTATGACACAGTGTCGTTAAGGAGCAATTGGATTTATTAAACAGATGCTTCTCCAAATATTAATATTATTCTGGCTGAGCTGGAAATGAGGAAAAGTCATGCATGACAGCAGACACGACTCTTCAGAAGCCTAACAGCATCGACGTTCGCTGTGCGAGATCGTGTCTAATTGACTCAAAGTTATTGCAACTATATTTTAACCTCCATCGCGAAATCACGACGTATTTTGTCAATTCTTTATAAGTCGTCTTTCTATTTTCGCAGTTTTTTAAAATCATTTTATGCTAGTTTTCGTGTCCACCCTTCCTTCTATTCTCATAGGTTTTAAAATTAATTTTCGTGTCATGTTTTTGTATTCGCAGTTTTTAAAATTACTTTTCATGTCATGCCGTCTTTCTATTTTCGCAGTTTTTTTTATATAGGCCTACATTTTCATGTCCAGCCTTCTTCCTAATTTTCAAGTTTTTGCAAATTAAATCTATGTCTAGTGCAGGAGCAGAGAAGACGGCAGAGAAGCAGAGAATCGGATATGCAAAGAGGCAGATAGCCTATAATCGAAAAAGAAGAGAAGCCGGCAGACAGGCAAACAGAGAGCAAGGCCGCATGGAAGGAGAATTAATGAACGTAATGCAATAGATTGGACCATAAACATACATGTACTGTATGCACAATGCGTCTGGTCTAATCAAGTCAATATCTACAGAAGAGAGAGCGGTTCGTTATAAGACGGCAAAACAGACTGCAGAACCACCCGCTTAACCGAGGAAGAACATCTTGAAATATCTCTCCAATGACCTCATCAATTCTTTCCTCAGTCATGAGCGTGAATAAGAAGATATTTATGAAAGCTGATGCAGGGAAAACAATTAATTGAATTAATAAAAGAAAGACGAGCAATGAACAAATTGTATTGTATAAAAACATTTATAATAAAATAATATAATAAGAGGCAATTTAAAAAGAATGACGTTATCAAACCGGTCATATAATACTTAATACATCTCCAGCAAGATATGTACGCGCACTTGTCATGGCGCCCCTTCAAGATCTCTACTCAGAAGTGCTCCCCGGGCACTGAATCGGAGTTTAGCAATTGCGAGTGAAGGACTTCCGCATTCCACAAGGTACCTACGCGGCGGCTTGAGGTGGATTCGAACCTGCAACCCTCCGGCTGGAAGACAACGAACATACCCATTACACCATCGCAACCCAATAAGATAGATGTGCTTAGGATTAACGATCAGTATTCAGTATAGGCCAAATGGCTTAATAATAAATATAATTTGCACGTACAACTCAAATTTTTTCTCAGCAGCCGTCAATAAATTTAATTCGTCAAGTAGATTCATTAGAATTTATTAATAATTAGGCCGCACGATTTCCAAATGTATTCTCCCCCCCCCCCCCCAACTCCCCCCCCCACAAGACGACGACGACGCTGATTATATTAGTTTCCAAACAAGCTGGACATTAATCTTTACCACCCACCACACCACAACGACGACGTTCCTTCCACGTTTTATTCCGACGTCTATTCTTAGCCGCATCGATTATTATATAGCGCCCGACAGCACGGCAAATATTGGACGACGACGACGACGACGACGACGACGACGACGATGAGGAGGACGGGACCCGGATGTCTGCTTAAATCGGATGCTGAATGGTGGCATTTATCTAGTGCTATTCTTCTATTCAATCGTATAATCATCGTCGTCGTCGTTGTCGTGATAATGCGCTATATAACCCACGCCCATGCATATAACCCTTACATGTCCATTTGTGTGAGCGGACGACCATCGTCGTCCTACTCTTTGACAAACAGACGACGGACGACACGTCGAACTAGAGGCAGCAATCCATCGCTATCTGTGTTGTGTGTGGAGCGCCATCTATAAACGCCTGTAGCGCCATCTCGTGTTTGCGTGTCGGTTATTTCCGGTGCAAAAGGACTCGTCCGCTGCGGAAAGAGACCTTCGCATCGGGTGGCGTAAGAATAATTCGAAGGAGACGAATCGAGAGATGGGTTTAAGTTGCAAATGTATAGTCAGGCTAAGTCGGTTTGTTGGTGAGAGTTAAGAATTGGAGCAATAGTGCTCTAAGGTCATGATTACATATTATATACCGACACTGTTCACAGAATAATAAATCAACAGTTGAATCCTGAGTAGGAATATTGGGATCCACACTCTGTCGCCATTATGATGGCTGCATTGTTCTCACAATAAAACACAATGACTTCTTTTGTTTTAACAGATCGTATTCGACGCAGTGCAATTTGCACCTGTCCAGTGTCCATCAGAATATTATACCGTACGTCACACTGAATTTATGCGGAGGTCGAATGTGTGCGTAGGTGTGTCTGTGGGTGTGTGGGTAGGTGGGTGTGGGTGCTTATGTGTGTGAGGCTGTGTGCGTCATAGTGTGTGCATGTGTGTATGTGAGTGAGTGAGAGAGTGAGTGAGTGTGTGAGATTGTGTGTTTCTGTTTGTGTGTACGTGAGTGTGTGTGCGTGTGTGTGTGTGAGTGTGCGTGTGTGTCTGTGTGTGGACCGGAACAAGGTAGACAACAGGACTTCCGGTAGATGGGACAATACGACATCTGACCTTATCGTAATCTAGGTTTCAAGGTTCG
Source organism: Lumbricus rubellus (assembly GCA_945859605.1). Lineage (NCBI taxonomy): Eukaryota > Metazoa > Annelida > Clitellata > Crassiclitellata > Lumbricidae > Lumbricus > Lumbricus rubellus. Next base: position 7,741,790 of record OX243827.1, read on the forward strand.
TTGCTATGGCAATCGTTGTACACAGATGAAAATAAAACACATAAAATAATGAATGGAAGCAATTCACGGAAGCGGTGACCTAAAGCTGGTAATCTTCTAAGAGCAGTGTGCTCTCTGATAGCTGTATACAATACAAGACATATAAATGTTCTACGTGTTTCTACTGAAAGCAATCTACTAAAGTGAGGCATAGTCTACTAAAAGCAACGCAGGTCTTTTTTTTAAGTAAAGCACGAGATATGGTGTTTGTTTGTATGTGCACTTGTTATAACGACCCTCCAAGATTTCTAATCAGAAGTGCTCTTGACTACAGCGCGGACACTGAATCGGAGTTTCACGCCGAAGCGCTGAGCAATTGCGAGTGAGGAACTTCAATTGCTCCCTAAACTGCGGCTTTAGGTGGATTCAGACCTGCAGCCCTCTGGCTACAAGGCAACAAGCATGCCCACTATACCACCGTGTACTAGATATAACATGTTAAATATAATGTACAAAGTGCAATGTACTAGTGTAATGTTCAAGATGTAATGCACTAAAAGTGATGTACAAAGTTAAAGTTACTAAATAAGACTACTATAGGCTTACTGAAAGTGTGATGCACTAAAAGTAGTTTTGCAAACACGTGCGACTAATCAGAGTCAATAGGGAAAAGAAATGCTAATGCTTTCTGCAGCCTTGTTGTCGAGACCAAGATCTTGGTCTCGAGTTCGTTTTTAATAGTCTTTGCTCTTGCTCTGGTCTTGGTCTTAAGACCAAATGCTTTTGACTTGATTTTGGTCTTAAGTCAAAGTCTTGTTCTTGGTCTTTACGGTTTTGAGATCAAATGTCTTGATCTTAGGTTCAAAGTCCTGGTCTTGGCGGTCTTGAGACAAACAGTCTTGGTCTTTTATCTTTGTACCAAAAGTGTTGATTTGGTCTTCATACCAAAGGTGCTGGCTTGGTCTTGAGACCAAAAAGTCTTGGTCTTAGATTCAAAGTCCTGGTCGTGGCTTCGTCCTGAGACTGTACGTCTTGGACTTGATAAAATATTTAACAGAACGCTGCATGGTTTTAGAACGTTCGGCGCTGAAGTATAACATGATTGCAAGTGCAGATGGATGCGTAACAGGTAGACGAGAAATAGAAGCTGATGTGGAGGAGGAGGAGGAGGAGGAGGAGGAGGAGGAGGTTGGATTAATCGAGAGCCGAAATGAAAGTAAGGACAGGACAGAAACATTACAGGATAAACGCAGGACAGGACAAAACGCAGGACAGGACAAAACACAGGGCAGGGCAAAACACAGGACAGGACAAAACACAGGACAGGACAAAACACAGGACAGGGAGGAAGGGAAGGATGGGAAGGGGCAGAGAAGCAGAGAGGTGTTACAGAAGAGAGGCAAAAATCAGGAGGACATACATGTAAGAGCAGAGGGGCAGAAAAGTAGGGAGGTTGAAAATCACTGTGGCCGTGAAGCAGAGAAGTGTGAAATAGGAGAAGCAGTGAAGCAGAAGAGCAGAGAGCCAGAGGAGATTGGAGACAGAAAAGTAGAGACAGAAATATATATATATATATATATATATATATATCTTGCGATTTACTTTAAATATATATATATATATTATATATATAGTAAGTTAGAGAAACTGAGAAGTAGCGAGGCAGAGAAGCAGAGAGAGAGAGAGAGAGAGAGAGAGAGAGAGAGAGAGAGAGAGAGAGAGAGAGAGAGAGAGAGACAGACAGACAGACAGACAGACAGACAGACAGACAGGGAGAGAGAGAGAGAGAGAGAGAGAGAGAGAGAGAGAGAGAGAGAGAGAGAGAGAGAGAGAGAGAGAGAGAGAGAGAGAGAGAGAGAGAGTACTATATATCATGTACAATGTATACGTATAGAGACGCAGCAGGTATAATAGGCAGAGAAGGTCACCAGCAGAATTAATGTGCGTAATGCAATAGATTCTGACTATGCGCTATTGTGTAAACAAGGATGTTGACTGCCGCCATATAAATCGACGGAAAGGTATACAGCCGTCTAAGTATATGAAACGACAATATACTGCTCTCAACATTGTATACTGCTCTAAATAGGACGTTTAGATTGGCATACATGCTTACATACAATACATACATACATACATACATACATACATACATACATACATACATACAAACATACATACATACATGCATACATACATGCATGCAAGCATGCAAGCATGCATACATACATACATACATACATACATACATACATACACTCTCAGAAGAGTTCAGGTAACATATCTGAAATTTCAGGCAGCCGGCCTGAACTGGTTCAGGTCCAGATGAGACGGTTGAACTTTCAGGTAAGATGCCTGAAGTTCAGGGATTTCCCTGAACAAGTTCAGGTTCAAATGAGACGGTCGAATGTTCAGGCAAAGTGCCTGAAGTTCAGGAATATCCCTGAACCAGTTCAGGTCCAAATGGGACGGTCGAATATTCAGGCAAAGTGCCTGAAGTTCAGGAATATCCCTGAACCAGTTCAGGTCCAAATGGGACGGTCGAATATTCAGGCAAAGTGCCTGAAGTTCAGGATTATCCCTGAACCAGTTCAGGTCCAAATGGGACGGTCGAATATTCAGGCAAAGTGCCTGAAGTTCAGGAATATCTCTGAACCAGTTCAGGTCCAAATGAGACGGTCGAATGTTCAGGCAACATGCCTGAAAATCAGGAATCTCCCTGAACCAGTTCAGGTCCAAATGGGACGGTCGAATATTCAGGCAAAGTGCCTGAAGTTCAGGAATATCCCTGAACCAGTTCAGGTCCAAATGGGACGGTCGAATATTCAGGCACCATGCCTGAAGTTCAGGAATCTCTCTGAACCAGTTCAGGTCCAAATGGGACGGTCGAATATTCAGGCACTATGCCTGAAGTTCAGGAATCTCCCTGAACCAGTTCAGGAATCTCTCTGAACCAGTTCAGGTCCAAATGAGACAGTCAAATGTTGAGTTCCACGCCTGAATTTCAGGAAAAAATCTCCCATCTGTTCAGGCATTGTTTCTTACCAGAACAGATATGAGATTTTCCCGAACTTCAGACATGGTACATGAACATTAGACCGTTTCAAATGGACCTGCACTTGTTCAGATGGCCTGAACTAGTTCAGGTGGAAATCCTGACAAGTTTCACCTTAAAAGTCATAGGCAGAGATTACTTGACTCACAACTGTAAATATATACCAAAGTGAGTCAGATAATCTTACATAACATGAAATTGTTCTCAGAATTCACATAATTATTGTCAACTACAAATTGAACAAGGAACCAAGAGCAGAAATTAATCAGTCATATTATTACAAACATTAAAACGCTTAATAAAAAGCATTAAGACAACGCTTAATAAAAAGCATTAAGACAACAGTAAACTGCAAAATATTTTACAATTCATTTTACCTCATGTTGTAATTTCTTGCAAGATATAGGTAGAAAATTGTATTTCAAGCTAATGCTAGCCAACAATCATTCATTTAAACCAAAAGGCAGTTTCTATGCCCTCACTAATATCAATGGCGTGACATTCCACTCTGACAGACACTTGTTTTGCTGACTGCTAATCCTTACATAGTCCATGATTATATCGCAAAACTGCCACAATTTCTAAAACAACATGATTTTTTAATCCATTATAAATATTGTACTGTCATTGTATGGTAAAATAGAATTTGAATAAAATGCAAAATTTAAAAAACAGACTAGTAAGACATTCCTTTAAAGTCATTGGTAATTTTCACAAATAATTGGGCACATGTAGTATTCGTTGAGGTTTAGCTAAGGAGTTTATTGTCACTTTCTCCCAGTCCTGAAATATTCTATAAAGTACAGAGATGTCATGAAGACTCCATTTTGAACTCCAATGCAGCATGCTGAAGAAACCAAAGTTTGTGGGAGCACAATGGTTTGACCTTCCATGGTGACAAAGACGTACTCGACGGTGCCTCGATTCCACAAGGCCATCAACATGGGATGCTTTTGTTCCAAGATGGTTTCCATGGACATCATAACCTGAAAGTCATCAAGTAAAGTCATAAACAAAAAGAAAGAAAAATTCAAATAGGGTCATTCCGTGCCAAATCAACCGATACCTCCCACTCTCTGATCCAGATTTTCTTGATAATTTCACCAAAAATCAATTATCATCTGATATGAAGAATTGGAAAGTTTCAAGTGTCCACAGTGAAAACTGACCGAGTTTATTATGGGGTACTGAAGTTGGTGGGGGTAGGCCGAAAATTGAACGCGAATTTGCGTCTACGAAATTTCATCCATTTTCAGACATTAATAACTTTTGATCTAGGGTAGCTAAAGACATTTGGTTTTCAGTTTTCAGTTCTGTGCATACATAGCATGGATTGACAAGATCAAGTAATATTTGATGTCATACAAAAAATTAATAAGAATTTTTTAAAGTGTCGAAATATTTCTTGCCGAGCCTATTTCAGTCATGTTTACAGACACCCTACACTGGCAAGATATGCAAGAAAGGAATAATTTTTGTGTGGTGTTATTCACCTATTAGTGGAGTCTTAAATGTGTAATTTATTTGGGTCTGGGTTGTAAAGAAATGCTGTGGCACTTTGCCAAAAACCCTTCATCTTCGTGACAGTGGTCACTTTCAGCTGACCAAAAGGGCATGTGGGACACCTGCTCAACAAGTCGAACACACATCATTGGAAAGATCGAAGAAAGTTTTTTTACTGATACCAATCTCTTGTTGGTGCTCTGATTACAAGGTCATTAAAGTGTGTCTGTAAACATGAAAATATTACCCCGGTAACAAATATTTCGACACTTTACAAAAATTCTTATTAATTCCTCATATCAATCAGAGCAAATGTTACTTGACCTTGCCAATCCATGCTATGCACAGAATTGGAAACTGAAAACCAAATGTGTTTATCTGATCTAGATCTGAAAATGGTGAAAACATTTGCAGACGCAAATTCGCATAAAAAATCACGGATTTTGAAATAAATGATTTAATAACTTATTCTTAAGAGCACCAACAAGAGATTGGTATCAGCAAAAAGGTTTTTAGTTCAAACTTTCCTATGGTGGGTGTTTGACTTGTTTAGCAGGTGTCCCACATGCCCATTTGGTCAGTTGAAAGTGACCACTGTCACGGAGATGAAGGGTTTTTGGCAAGGTGGTATAGCAGTTCTTGTAGATCAAAACACACAAAAATCACACATTTAGAACCCCATTAATAGGTTAATAAAACCACACAAAAATGATGGCTTTCTTGCATAATTATATTGCCAGTGTTGTGTGTCTGCAAACATGACAAAAATGACCTCGGTAAGAAGTATTTCGACACTTTTCAAAAATTCTTATTAATTCCTCATATCAATCAGAGCAAATGTTACTTGACCTTGCGAATCCATGCTATGCACAAGACTGGAAACTGAAAACCAAATGTGTTTAGCTGATCTAGGTCAAAAGTTATTTACGTCTGAAAATAGTGAAAAAATTTGCAGAAGCAAATTTGCATTAACACTTTCAGTCCCAATGACTCCAAATGGAGTCAATAGTGAAACTAATTTTTTTCCCCATAAAAATTTCAATTCCTGGTAACCAGAATAAATTTATTACCAACATTCACATAATGTTGAATCTTTCTAAACCAGGTAGCAAAACATTATCATCCTAGGTGGCGCCACAATAATAGTGTCAAAAATGGCATTGTGCAAAAATTTTACAAGCGCTTTGTCAGTAATTTTTTCATGAAACAAAAGCCATCCAATTGTAAAAAAATTGTTTTGTTGCTTTATACATATGTTTTAGCCATCAGATGAGTTGTTGAGGTTTTAAATTAAACAATTGCAGAGAAAAAGTGAAGTTTGAATATGACTCCATTTGGAGTCATTGGGACTCAAGAGGTACCCAAAAATGTGTGCATTGCATTTCTCGCTGTTTCTCTTTGGCCATTTTGACTCACTAGCAAATACTAAAACCGTTTCTCATACTGCTCAAAAATAGCTTTTTATAGCAATTTATTTTAATTTTCATATATTAGGGTAATAAAGAACATGAAATGTGCTGGGAAATGTTGCAAAACAGGTTATATCGAGTGGCAAGAAATCTGATTGCACAGCCAGATGCTGATATTTGTAGATCCAGAAAACGACAAAACATTATCAGGCATTTGTAGATCCAGAAAATGACAAACATTATCAGGCAGTATCAGTACTTGGCCCTCTATTATATCTTCTCTACACGGCTGATCTCTATCCTCTACTTGAGTCCCAGGGGCTCCTTCATCAGATCTTTGCTGATGACACTCAAGCATACATACTAGTGTGGTTCACAGATACATGGTAAAAAATAAAGTTCAAGCCAGAAACCAAGACTCACTCTCTGTTTGTTAGACCTATCAATAGCATCCTTGAGACCAAATTTCAGCTTCCAATTCAAACTAGAAGGCGGTGCTCACGGACTCTGTTACTTTGCATTAAGCCGACGAAAAGACGTTAATGTCCAAAACATTGTGTCGTGCATACATTCCTATACAATTGTTTTTTTTCAATTTAAATCAAATATTGCTGTAAAATGACAATATGTGTGATACTTTAGCAGTTGGTCAGCATTAAATGTAAAATTTCAGTTGGTTTGAAAAAATTGGAGATGTTCAAAATTGTCCCAAAAAATCGTTCAGTCCATGAATGACGATGGTTCTCATAGCTGCCAACCTCTCTGGGCGTTATGGCAACCTTGGACATACATTGTATTCCAGAATAGCGCATACTCTAAACCCAAGCAGAGATATAAAATGCCATCATAGTTATGTATATGCATGAAATGCATAATGTAGCAGTGCCATCTGTCTGTCACCAAAGAAAAGAACTGTGTCTAAATAGGTCTAATACCTTGCAATGTTGGACTGAATTGGAGTGAGGTGAGCTAGCAGTATGTCCTATGCCATGTAACTGAAAGGCCACAGGTCCAAATCTACCTCAAGTCAGTGCATTGTGATACTGTGTGGCACGGTGGTGTAATGGGTATGTTCGTTGCCTTGCTGCGGAAGGGTTGCAGGTTCAAATCCACACCAAACTGTCGTGTAGGGACCTTGAGCAAATCCTTCATTCGCAAATGCTCAAGCGCTTCGGCGTGAAACTTTGAATCAGTGTCCGTGCTGTAGTCTGGAGTGCTTCTAAGTATTATACCTTGAAGGGGCGATATAACAAGTGCACATACATACATACTGGACAAGTTGCTCATCTACAGTTGTCTATTATGAGGAAGGCAATGGGGTCATTCCGTGCCAAATCAACCAAAAATCCAACTTTTTTCCACTCTCCGATCCAGATTTTCTTGATATTTTCACTAAAAATCAATTACCATCTAGTATGAAGAAGTTTCAAGTGTCCAAAGTGAAAACTGACCGAATTATGGGTTACTGAAGTTGGTGGGGGTAGGCCGAAAATTGAATGCGAATTTGCGTCTGCGAAATTTCATCCATTTTCAGACGTTAATAACTTTTGACCTAGGGTAGCGAAAGACATTTAGTTTTTAGTTTTCAGTTCGGTGCCTAGCATGGATTGGCAAGATCAAGTTACATTTGCTATGTTTGATATGAGGAATTAATAAGAAATTTTGAAAAGTGTCGAAATATTTCTTGCCAAGCTCATTTTTGTCATGTTTGCAGACACACTGCACTGGCAAGACAGGCAAGAAAAGATTTTTTTATTTCATGTGCAATTTATTTGTCTTTTGGTCTATAGGAAATGCTGTAGCACCTTGCCAAAAACGCTTCATCTCCGTGACAGTGGTCACTTTCAGCTGACCAAATGGGCATGTGGGACACCTGATAAACAAGTCAAACATGCATCATTGGAAATCCTGAAGAAAAACCTTTCTATTGATACTAATTTCCTGATGGTATTCTTCAGTTAACTCATTAAATTATTTTCTTAATTCGTGAATTTTGAGCGCGAATTTGCCTCTGCTAATTTTTTTCCGTTTTCAGACTTCAATAACTTTTTATCTAGACCAGCTACACACATTTGGTTTCAATTTTCATTTCTGTTCCTAGCATGGATTGGCAGGATCCTGTTATATTTACTGTGTTTGATATGAGGAATTAATAAGAAATTTTGAAAAATGTCGAAATATTTCTTGCCGAGCCCATTTTTGTCATATTTGCAGGCACACTATACTGACTAGACATGCAAGAAAAGAATAATTTTTGTGTGGTTTTATTCATCTATTGGAGAAGTTGTAAATGCTGCAATTACACCAGTGGACGAATAAAACTACACACACAAATTATTCCTTTCTTGCATGTCTAGTCAGTGTAGTGTGTCTGCAAACATGACAAATAGGAGCTCGGCAAGAAATATTTCGACACTTTTCAAAAATTCTTATTAATTACTCATGTCAAACAAAGCAAATGTTACTTGACCATGCAAATATATGCAACACTCAGTACAGAAAACTGAAAACTAAATATATGTAGCTGGTCCAGATCAAAAGTTATTGAAGTCTAAAAACGACAAAAACATTAGCAGACGCAAATTCGCGTTAAAAAATCACAACTTTTAAAAATATAATTTAATTAGTTAACTGACGACTACCATCAGGAATTATTATCAATAAAAAGGTTTTTCTTCAGGTTTTCCAATGATGTATGTTTGAAATATTTCGACACTTTTCAAAAATTCTTATTAATTCATCACATCAAACACAGCAAATATAACTTTATCCTGCCAATCCATGCTAGGCACAGAACTGAAAACAGAAAACGAAATGTGTGTAGCTGGTTTAGATCAAAAGTTATTGAAGTCTGAAAACGAAAAAAAATTAGCAGAGGCAAATTCACGTTCAATTTTCGGCCTACCCACCAACTTCAGTACCCCATAACTTGGTCAGTTTTCACTGTGGACATTTGAAGCTTTCCATTTCTTCATACCAGGTTATAATTGATTTTTTGTGAAAATATCAAGAAAATCTGGATCGGAGATTGGGGAAAAGATGGACTTATTGCTGATTTGGCACGGAATGACCCAATAAGTATTGCTACAAGTCTTAAACATGCATATAAACACAAAGAGGATAAAAGTGTCAGTCAAAATTGGTTTGCTACATTTCTAAGAACAATGTGAACGTGTAACATACCCTATGAAAATATTTGTGCAGGCAGAATTTTGTATTATATTTATTTTGCATAATGAACAACAGAAGTTCAATTGAAATCCAGGCCCTAAAATTTACTGTAGCCTCTCAATGTCATACTATGCATTATTTACAATTAAAAAATCAGATGCTTCAAATCAATGTATTCTTCAAAAGTCAATGTTGCATAACATTATATCTCTCCAATGTAGTCGTGAAGACTAATCTTTTAAAAAATTTCTTAACACAAAGAATAATTGTTAGGTAGAACTATAGTACTGTTTTAAAATGAATAAAATAGTAATATATCTTCATATACTTCCTTAAAAAACTACTCGAAGCAATATTTTTTTAAATCAGCATTGTCTATAGTGGGCCTACTGACAAGTCTGTACAGTGTGTGCACAGCACAGTAGTATTATTATGTTACATTCTTATTAAGTAATTCAAAACGTATATAACTTACTTAGCCAAGGAATTCATTCCACGGAGTCCTGGAAAGTCCGGCCTCAATGCCACGACGAGAATTGCCTTAGCTTTAGATGATGGATAACTATTTTAATAAAATATAACAGAATATCTGTTCAAAGCATGAAATACTACATCAAATTATTATCAGGTTCACAGATTGAAAGACGAACGTTTGATGAATGTTTGATGAACTGAACTGAACACATAACAGATGAAATTTGTCCCATCTCAAACTAATCCAAAATGAAATGTAACAATAGTAAATTGCATTCAATCAACCCAAATGCATAATTTTTCACGATTTACATAATGTTATTCTGCTTCGTGTCATCAAACCAATGATTCAAGTCCACCATCCGACTCGTTGCCGCAAACAAACAAAAACATTGTAATTGCATATTCCAAAGAAAGAACACCTGAAATTATGTCATGTAACAAAGCCAATACTGGAAGGAGCAGGAGAGATAGGATCAGGAACAAGAAGACATGTAAGAATCTAAGAGCGGAAGAAACGGTAGTAAAGATCACGTGGTTTGGCCATGTGAAAAGAATGAACGAAAATTTAAGACTACCAACCATGACCCTGGATGAACATGTGGAAGAAACGAGAAGCAGGAAAGACAGTCAAAGACCTGGATGGACAACATAATGGAAGACAGAGGGAAAAGAACGTGGATATAAGGAAGACCACATGGGGAAACACCTGAGACAAAAATGCCAAGGCATCATGTAAAGGCCTCATTGTTAACGGAAAACACATAAGATCACTCAAAGAAGAAATAGGAAAAGAACAAAAACACTGTCTGCAATATTGAGAATTGATGGGTGTTGGGAGGGTTCAGCTACACAGTCTTTATTAGTCACCCACAGTAAAGTCTTTGAACAGTCCCTCTACTTGTGAATCAAAGTCTCACTCCCCCCCCCCATTATTTTTCTTCAATTCTCCCACTGGTTTGCATTGAAAAAAGCAAATGATTTAGTCAATAGAAGGTGAAATAACAATGTCATTAAAGCACTAAATATACGATATTATTACCCATTAAACACACACTAATTGGAATCAATGAAGAAGGCTTACAATGCTTACATCATTCCACACTTAAGATGAGGTCAGCCACCAAAAGTTGAATCACATAATTTTCTGCTTGATGACCATCCGAAAGATTCATCCTCTGAAGCCACCCTCCTTTTGAATAAGTTTCCGCAAAACTTCCCATTCTGCAAATACATAAAGTAAGAGTGTATGACAGCGTAAATAAATTAAACAAACAATTATGGTGTAAAGTTACATTTATTTCTGTCGTTCTAGTTCAGAATCTTGATGATGATGATATTCGTTTAACTGAGATCTTAATGACATTCAACAGCCTGTTATAATAGAACAAATTTATGTTTAAACAAATTAAAAATAATTCAGTCAAATCATGCAAGTCAGATAGAGACTATATGTAACTTTTTCTTTCGCACATCATTTACTGACATGATTGAGAAGAAATCTCATAATTTCATGTTGCAACATTGCATAAAGTTAATGATCATTAAGGAAGGCTGCATGGTATTCCCGAAGATTGTGTGCGAGTATACAAAACAACATGGATGCCAACGACATAGGTAAAATAGAGTGCTGCGACTTATCAGCCGCACCCCACGATACACTTACTCAGTAACCAACGCGACATCAACGCAGAACGATCAAGTTAATAAAATTATAAATGAGGGAAAATTTGCAGTAAATACCAGTCAATATAAAATTCGAAGCTAATGCGGTAGCGCTCTATTTTAGTGATTTCTTGGGCGGCCTTACTATTTACATGCACAGGCATGCAGTCTTAGGGATTGCCGAAAGGCTTGTTTCACAACACAATTGCCAGACTTCAAATTAAATGATGTGAAAGAAAACCAGAAATGTATCATAATCACCTTGTCACCTGGTGCCGTCGATTCTTTGAATCCTAGCGACCGCTATGATGAACCTTCTCCACGTATTACGATCTTCCGTCGCGTCTCCCAATTCCTCCAAGTTCATCTGCGTTCTCTCGTGTATTTCCTCCATCCACCTCCTTCTTGGGCGTCCGCTTCTCCTTTTTCCTTCTCCGCAGGCCAGCATCATCTCCTTTTCCAAACCGTTTGCTCGCATCATATGTCCAAAGAACGCCATCTTCTGCCTTGTATCATAATAGGAAACATAAAAAGAATTATTTATTTATTGCACACACAGTACAAGTCAAACAGAATAAACATGAGTCACTAAACAGGGTGCAAAAGGAATCAGAAAAAGCTAGCAGTTTATACAGTCATGATCCCTAGCTCCAAGATTATTTATATAGTGCAAGTTAGTATTAGTACTTAATTAATTAGTTAGAAAATTTCTCTCAAGTCATGTATCGCAGCTCATAGTGAAAAACAATTTTGACAACATCGCTTAAGATTCACAGGCTAAAATGAAGCACATTTTAAAAAATGAAACTCACGCATTTAAACGTCACTTCTACATAGGGGGTCAACCCGAATCCTCAAAAATGCTGGGGAAAAGTTTTACAGTAAGCGGCTGAACTCTAGATAACCATTCAGCGTTAAATTAATTACGTGACACGGTGATCCTGATGGCGCTGTTCATAGCATAGTTTAGTGCTTAAAACCATTATAACGTGTGTGTCGCACTTGAAAATCGATTTCGGGAATCCGAACCGAATTTGTTGAAAGGACCCGGTTTTCCGGCCGCACCCATACAGGGTTCCGAGCCATTCTAGGAAATAACCGCAAAGGTTATTATAGGGAGGGGTCGGCAACCATTGTTACTGCTAACCTTATACTGATACTCTAAACAAATAATTGTAGTACATACCTTTCAACTTTGGGACAGCGCACTTCGAAATATGTTTAACAAAGAGAGTGGCCATGTTTTTGTAGTTCATACTAGTTTTAAATAAATAATATTCGATATTAAATGAATGTAATTCGCACATGGTCATACTTTGATAGCATGGCCGCATAGAACAAAGACTAAACATAGAGGTTGGATGTGTCAGGCGTGGGTCACGTGACTAATAAATTCGCTTTATTATTGAGCTGCTAATTTTAAGTTTCATTCAGTTACATAATAAGTTGTTATTGCTAAAGTATTAAAAAATTATTGCCAGATCGGAATAATAAATTTAAAATTTATATGTGGTCAAAATTTAGGCTGGATATAGGCCAAGGACTCTATATTACAGGAGAGGTTACTTGTGAACATTTTTTGATCATCCATTTCACTCAGCCATAGATGTCGCCCCACTCAAGATTCCTTTTCTAAATCTAAAGTTTATAATAATAATAATAATCTCTTTATTGAAACAATCTCAGTTGACACACCGCAAGCAGTTACAATGTAGGCCTACAATTATGCAGTTTAAACAATTCACAAAACGCAGGGCCGTGTTTAAGGTTCTTCGAGTGTCGGTGAAAGTGTAACAGCAGAGGCAAATTGCCATTCGACAGTCTTACAAGATTAGTCATTTTACGAGCCTATGTGGTTTGTCAGCTGTGGTGGGTCAGTAAGCAAGCACGCAACGTCGGTGAACTTAGTTAAATTAATGTTTTCTTACACTTAGGTCTACTGATTTTACAAAAGGTTTAAGTAACACTGACACTCGCAGTTTAAAAATTTGGCCAATGGCAACAAAACTCTCGGCTCAGGGGGATTCGGTGCACCGCACTGAATGGACCTATGTTAAACACGGCCCTGCAAGAACGGAGATCACAGAATACACAAATCTTAACTATACGAACTGGACAGACAACCTGCAATACTTATGCTTTGAATCTGCAAAGGCATTTTTTAATTTTGCAAACCTATTTATTTGTCATTTTTTAATTTTGCAAACCTAATTATTTGTCAATTTGCCTTCATACATGTTTTTATTTTCAAATATAATTTATTTGTCAATCTGCCGTCATACATGTAGCCTAACTGATTGAATGTTTTTACTTTGCAAAGGAGATGTAAAATTTCGGAACTCCGAGATAATCACCCAAAATTTGTAGGTAAGTAAGTAAAGGCGTTAACCCGTAAACAAGGCGGTTAAAGAAGCAGAAACCCGTCCCGTGTATAAAGAGTCTTTGAACATGGTTGTAGGACCAACCCCCCCCCCCCCCTGGACAAAAACCCCCGGGACACAACCCCCCCCGGACATAAAACCCCCCGGACAGAAACCCCCCAGGGTAGGACATAACCCCCCTGGTAGAATATATTGCGCATAAGTTGTCGTACTATAAAAACGGTGCCCTAAGTACGCAAGTTGGATTGATGAAAAGAATTCTCGCTAAATAGAAGCCGAATTGATACAAATAAAATGTACTTAAATAGAAGCTGGATTGATGAAAATGTTCTTGCTTAAATAGAAGCTGGATTGATGAAAATGTTCTTGCTTAAATAGAAGCTGGATTGATGAAAATACTCTTTCTCAAATGGAAGCTGGATTGATGAAAATGTTCTTGCTTAAATGGAAGCTGGATTGCTGACAACGATTCATGCTGTCCTAGATTACACCAACAGGTATTAGCTTCATATCGGAGTGACTGAATGACACTAACAAGTTAGAAGTTCACGCCTGAATGACAGCGACAGGTGTTTACCCATGCGACACTAATTAGTTGACACAGCACGGGGAACTCGATAATTATCCTAGGTTTAAACAAATTGTAGGCCTACCCCTGTTTTTATGCCTCACGGTGTATAATAATTAGGCCTATACCCCTTCACCACTGCGCCGAACAAATGCATGTAGGCCTATGTGTGTGGGCTTATATGCCTATGTATGTATGTATGTATGTATGTATGTATGTATGTATGTATGTATGTATGTATGTATGTATAACCCCCTACCAATTCCCCCCCTTTGCGCAGCAAAGGGGGGAATTGTCCGGGGGGTTAATGTCCTAGGCTAAATCAGGGGGGAATTGTCCGGGGGGTTTTTGTCCGGGGGGTTTTGTCCGGGGGGTTTTGTCCGGGGGGCTTTTGTCCAGGGGGGGTTTTGTCCGGTCACCCTTGAACATAGGGGTCGACATATATAATAATTTATTCCACAATCCGGTTGACAGAATGAAACCGGTTACAGTGTAGGCCTACATTATTATGCTGTTTAAACAATTCACAAGAACGCAGATCACAGAATACACAAATCTTAAGACAGCCTGCAATAATCGGCTCCTTCAAAGCAATATTCTTGCTGAAATTGAAGCTGGATTGATGAAATTTTACTGGCTAAAATAGGAATGGGATTGAAAAAAAATTGTTATTTGTATTATATTGTTGGATTTATAAAACAATTGTCGCTATGAAAGCTGGATTGGGGAAACGTGTTTTATCAATTAACTGCAGAAAAAAGATGATTGCACTTGGGAGGTGGAGTTTGTCCGTGGGTTTTGTCCTAGGCTAAACGGGGGGCGGGGTGTGTCCGTGTGGGTTGTTCAGGTTTTTTACCCCGTTAGTTCAGGGGTTAACGTCCTACACTCGCTGAGTACAATACATGTAGTATTACGCACAGTCCAGAACTAAGCAGGCCCTCCTGAACTCCACAAGTCATGTGAAGTTACACGCCTGAAAAGTTCAGGCAATGCGCAACACAATACAGAACAAAGCAGGCCATTCTGAACTATGCAGGTCATGTGAGATAACACACCTGAATGTTTATTCAATGCGCAATACAGTCTATAGAACAAAGCAGGCCCTCCTGAACTCCAGAGGTCATGTGAGGTTACACGCACTGCTCAATACAGTCTATAGAACAAATCAGGCCCTCCTGAACTCCACAGGTCATGTGAGGTTACACGCCTGAAAAGTTCAGGCACTGCAGTACAGTCTATAGAACAAAGCAGGCCCTCCTGAACTCCACAGGTCATATGAGGTTACACGCCTGAAAAGTTCAGGCAGTGCTCAACACAGTCTAGAACAAAGCCGGCCGGCCTGAACTCCACAGGTCATGTGAAGTTACACGCCTGAAAAGTTCAGGCAGTGCTCAACACTGTCTAGAACTAAGCAGGCCCTCCTGAACTACACAGGTCATGTGAGGTTACACGCCTGAAAAGTTCAGGCAGTGCTCAACACAGTCTAGAACAAAGCCGGCCGGCCTGAACTCCACAGGTCATGTGAGGTTACACGCCTGAAACGTTCAGGCAGTGCTCAACACAGTCTATAGAACAAAGCAGGCCCGCCTGAACTCCACAGGTCATGTGAGGTTACACGCCTGAAACGTTCAGGCAGTGCTCAACACAGTCTATAGAACAAAGCAGGCCCGCCTGAACTCCACAGGTCATGTGAGGTTACACGCCTGAAAAGTTCAGGCACTGCTCAACACAGTCTATAGAACAAAGCAGGCCCGCCTGAACTCCACAGGTCATGTGAGGTTACACGCCTGAAAAGTTCAGGCACTGCTCAACACAGTCTATAACTTAGAAGGCCCGCCTGAACTCCACAGGTCATGTGAGGCTACACGCCTGAAAAGTTCAGGCATTGCGCAACACAATCTAGAACTAAGCAGGTCCGCCTGCAGCAATCTTACCCACCGTCCTGTACTAAGCAGGCCTGCCTGAACTCTTCAGGTCATCCAGGTCACGCACATGAAGGTTCAGGCAAGGTTATTTTCATAAGTTCAATAATAAATTGTTATTGCTATTATTCCAGTATTATAATATTTCAAATTGGAAAATAACGTGTAAATGTAAGACTGAGGGCTTATGCATAGTCCCGAACTAAGCAGGCCTACCTGAACTCCTCAGTTTATATCAGGTTGTAAACCTGAATATTTAGGCAAGATTATTTCATTAGGTCTAATATTAAATAATTATTATTCTAGTAATATAGTATTGTCATACTGGGAAACAAATTTTGAACGTGATATAGGACAACCGATGATCTTTGTGTAGATTGAACAGAATAAGTTCAGGCACTGTCCATAACTAAACAGGCCTACCTGAACTCTACAGGTCATGTCAGGTTGCACACCTGACAGTTCGGGTAATGCACCACAACTTCCGGTGAAAAAACACTACCTGAACCGTTCAGATAATTTTTACCTGAACTCTTTTTAGAGTGTACATACATGCATACATACATACATACATACATACATACATACATACATACATACATACTTACATACATACATACATACATACATACATGCATACATACATACATACATACATTCATACATACATACATACATACATACATACATACATACATACATACATACATACATACATACATACATACATACATACATACATACATACATACATACATACATACATACATACATACATACATACATACATACATACATACATACATACATACATACATACATACATACACACACATACATACATACATACATACATACACACATACATACACACAGAGTATTGAGATACATCCACATATGTAGATGCCACATTCCTACATACATTGTACATGTATGCGTATAATACTCGACCACATACACAAATACACGCACATACAGCATGCAAGCGTTCATGCGTACATTCATACGCACATTAATATCAATATCTGCATGAATACATCGTCATTAACACATGAATGTATACTATAGGCCTGCAAGTCCTACATCCATATAATCATCATTGATTGGACATATAATTGCTGCCATGCCTGTATGCTGGTGATCATATATAAACCCACTTGTAATACATTGAGCGCTTATGACGAACATTTCAAGCACAATTACTCTATATCATATTATATAGACTATAATATATAAATATATGAATGAATGAATTATGAATAGTCGTTAATGCATTTTCGGCGTAGTTTCCAATTTCCATACAAAATTAATGGACATACAGCCGCATAATTATTGACAGCGCCAATAACTAACATTTAGAAAGCACTTAATATCTCAGAAGAATTATTATCGTTGCAATCGACACTTATCTATCGTGTGTCCATGGGCGTCCGCAGCGGGGCGCAAGGGGGCGCAGGTGCGCCCCTGGATTTTTCGCATAGTTGCACATAAATTTAGATTATTTGGTTGTGATTGTTACAACGCGATTTTCAATGTGATTAATTATCGATTCGTTCTACAAGTTGAACCTATAGGTCTATCTATCTTTGGGCACATAACGTATAGGTAGGCTATAGGATTCTCTCATGGTAAAATGGAAACTCAAACTGTCACCCATTAAATTTAGACAATGTGACAATTATTTAAAAATTTGCGCCCCCCTAGAAAAATTCCTGCGGACGCCCATGCGTGTGTCCTCAACTGAGAGCTTGATATCTGCAGACGTTAATTTCGGCTTCGATTGCAATATCGCTCACACACAGTTTTTGCATTTCCTGTTATACTCTATACCTCCGCACTCTCAGAAGAGTTCAGGTAACATATCTGAAATTTCAGGCAGCCGGCCTGAACTGGTTCAGGTCCAGATGAGACGGTTGAACTTTCAGGTAAGATGCCTGAAGTTCAGGGATTTCCCTGAACAAGTTCAGGTTCAAATGAGACGGTCGAATGTTCAGGCAAAGTGCCTGAAGTTCAGGAATATCCCTGAACCAGTTCAGGTCCAAATGGGACGGTCGAATATTCAGGCAAAGTGCCTGAAGTTCAGGAATATCCCTGAACCAGTTCAGGTCCAAATGGGACGGTCGAATATTCAGGCAAAGTGCCTGAAGTTCAGGATTATCCCTGAACCAGTTCAGGTCCAAATGGGACGGTCGAATATTCAGGCAAAGTGCCTGAAGTTCAGGAATATCTCTGAACCAGTTCAGGTCCAAATGAGACGGTCGAATGTTCAGGCAACATGCCTGAAAATCAGGAATCTCCCTGAACCAGTTCAGGTCCAAATGGGACGGTCGAATATTCAGGCAAAGTGCCTGAAGTTCAGGAATATCCCTGAACCAGTTCAGGTCCAAATGGGACGGTCGAATATTCAGGCACCATGCCTGAAGTTCAGGAATCTCTCTGAACCAGTTCAGGTCCAAATGGGACGGTCGAATATTCAGGCACTATGCCTGAAGTTCAGGAATCTCCCTGAACCAGTTCAGGAATCTCTCTGAACCAGTTCAGGTCCAAATGAGACAGTCAAATGTTGAGTTCCACGCCTGAATTTCAGGAAAAAATCTCCCATCTGTTCAGGCATTGTTTCTTACCAGAACAGATATGAGATTTTCCCGAACTTCAGACATGGTACATGAACATTAGACCGTTTCAAATGGACCTGCACTTGTTCAGATGGCCTGAACTAGTTCAGGTGGAAATCCTGACAAGTTTCACCTTAAAAGTCATAGGCAGAGATTACTTGACTCACAACTGTAAATATATACCAAAGTGAGTCAGATAATCTTACATAACATGAAATTGTTCTCAGAATTCACATAATTATTGTCAACTACAAATTGAACAAGGAACCAAGAGCAGAAATTAATCAGTCATATTATTACAAACATTAAAACGCTTAATAAAAAGCATTAAGACAACGCTTAATAAAAAGCATTAAGACAACAGTAAACTGCAAAATATTTTACAATTCATTTTACCTCATGTTGTAATTTCTTGCAAGATATAGGTAGAAAATTGTATTTCAAGCTAATGCTAGCCAACAATCATTCATTTAAACCAAAAGGCAGTTTCTATGCCCTCACTAATATCAATGGCGTGACATTCCACTCTGACAGACACTTGTTTTGCTGACTGCTAATCCTTACATAGTCCATGATTATATCGCAAAACTGCCACAATTTCTAAAACAACATGATTTTTTAATCCATTATAAATATTGTACTGTCATTGTATGGTAAAATAGAATTTGAATAAAATGCAAAATTTAAAAAACAGACTAGTAAGACATTCCTTTAAAGTCATTGGTAATTTTCACAAATAATTGGGCACATGTAGTATTCGTTGAGGTTTAGCTAAGGAGTTTATTGTCACTTTCTCCCAGTCCTGAAATATTCTATAAAGTACAGAGATGTCATGAAGACTCCATTTTGAACTCCAATGCAGCATGCTGAAGAAACCAAAGTTTGTGGGAGCACAATGGTTTGACCTTCCATGGTGACAAAGACGTACTCGACGGTGCCTCGATTCCACAAGGCCATCAACATGGGATGCTTTTGTTCCAAGATGGTTTCCATGGACATCATAACCTGAAAGTCATCAAGTAAAGTCATAAACAAAAAGAAAGAAAAATTCAAATAGGGTCATTCCGTGCCAAATCAACCGATACCTCCCACTCTCTGATCCAGATTTTCTTGATAATTTCACCAAAAATCAATTATCATCTGATATGAAGAATTGGAAAGTTTCAAGTGTCCACAGTGAAAACTGACCGAGTTTATTATGGGGTACTGAAGTTGGTGGGGGTAGGCCGAAAATTGAACGCGAATTTGCGTCTACGAAATTTCATCCATTTTCAGACATTAATAACTTTTGATCTAGGGTAGCTAAAGACATTTGGTTTTCAGTTTTCAGTTCTGTGCATACATAGCATGGATTGACAAGATCAAGTAATATTTGATGTCATACAAAAAATTAATAAGAATTTTTTAAAGTGTCGAAATATTTCTTGCCGAGCCTATTTCAGTCATGTTTACAGACACCCTACACTGGCAAGATATGCAAGAAAGGAATAATTTTTGTGTGGTGTTATTCACCTATTAGTGGAGTCTTAAATGTGTAATTTATTTGGGTCTGGGTTGTAAAGAAATGCTGTGGCACTTTGCCAAAAACCCTTCATCTTCGTGACAGTGGTCACTTTCAGCTGACCAAAAGGGCATGTGGGACACCTGCTCAACAAGTCGAACACACATCATTGGAAAGATCGAAGAAAGTTTTTTTACTGATACCAATCTCTTGTTGGTGCTCTGATTACAAGGTCATTAAAGTGTGTCTGTAAACATGAAAATATTACCCCGGTAACAAATATTTCGACACTTTACAAAAATTCTTATTAATTCCTCATATCAATCAGAGCAAATGTTACTTGACCTTGCCAATCCATGCTATGCACAGAATTGGAAACTGAAAACCAAATGTGTTTATCTGATCTAGATCTGAAAATGGTGAAAACATTTGCAGACGCAAATTCGCATAAAAAATCACGGATTTTGAAATAAATGATTTAATAACTTATTCTTAAGAGCACCAACAAGAGATTGGTATCAGCAAAAAGGTTTTTAGTTCAAACTTTCCTATGGTGGGTGTTTGACTTGTTTAGCAGGTGTCCCACATGCCCATTTGGTCAGTTGAAAGTGACCACTGTCACGGAGATGAAGGGTTTTTGGCAAGGTGGTATAGCAGTTCTTGTAGATCAAAACACACAAAAATCACACATTTAGAACCCCATTAATAGGTTAATAAAACCACACAAAAATGATGGCTTTCTTGCATAATTATATTGCCAGTGTTGTGTGTCTGCAAACATGACAAAAATGACCTCGGTAAGAAGTATTTCGACACTTTTCAAAAATTCTTATTAATTCCTCATATCAATCAGAGCAAATGTTACTTGACCTTGCGAATCCATGCTATGCACAAGACTGGAAACTGAAAACCAAATGTGTTTAGCTGATCTAGGTCAAAAGTTATTTACGTCTGAAAATAGTGAAAAAATTTGCAGAAGCAAATTTGCATTAACACTTTCAGTCCCAATGACTCCAAATGGAGTCAATAGTGAAACTAATTTTTTTCCCCATAAAAATTTCAATTCCTGGTAACCAGAATAAATTTATTACCAACATTCACATAATGTTGAATCTTTCTAAACCAGGTAGCAAAACATTATCATCCTAGGTGGCGCCACAATAATAGTGTCAAAAATGGCATTGTGCAAAAATTTTACAAGCGCTTTGTCAGTAATTTTTTCATGAAACAAAAGCCATCCAATTGTAAAAAAATTGTTTTGTTGCTTTATACATATGTTTTAGCCATCAGATGAGTTGTTGAGGTTTTAAATTAAACAATTGCAGAGAAAAAGTGAAGTTTGAATATGACTCCATTTGGAGTCATTGGGACTCAAGAGGTACCCAAAAATGTGTGCATTGCATTTCTCGCTGTTTCTCTTTGGCCATTTTGACTCACTAGCAAATACTAAAACCGTTTCTCATACTGCTCAAAAATAGCTTTTTATAGCAATTTATTTTAATTTTCATATATTAGGGTAATAAAGAACATGAAATGTGCTGGGAAATGTTGCAAAACAGGTTATATCGAGTGGCAAGAAATCTGATTGCACAGCCAGATGCTGATATTTGTAGATCCAGAAAACGACAAAACATTATCAGGCATTTGTAGATCCAGAAAATGACAAACATTATCAGGCAGTATCAGTACTTGGCCCTCTATTATATCTTCTCTACACGGCTGATCTCTATCCTCTACTTGAGTCCCAGGGGCTCCTTCATCAGATCTTTGCTGATGACACTCAAGCATACATACTAGTGTGGTTCACAGATACATGGTAAAAAATAAAGTTCAAGCCAGAAACCAAGACTCACTCTCTGTTTGTTAGACCTATCAATAGCATCCTTGAGACCAAATTTCAGCTTCCAATTCAAACTAGAAGGCGGTGCTCACGGACTCTGTTACTTTGCATTAAGCCGACGAAAAGACGTTAATGTCCAAAACATTGTGTCGTGCATACATTCCTATACAATTGTTTTTTTTCAATTTAAATCAAATATTGCTGTAAAATGACAATATGTGTGATACTTTAGCAGTTGGTCAGCATTAAATGTAAAATTTCAGTTGGTTTGAAAAAATTGGAGATGTTCAAAATTGTCCCAAAAAATCGTTCAGTCCATGAATGACGATGGTTCTCATAGCTGCCAACCTCTCTGGGCGTTATGGCAACCTTGGACATACATTGTATTCCAGAATAGCGCATACTCTAAACCCAAGCAGAGATATAAAATGCCATCATAGTTATGTATATGCATGAAATGCATAATGTAGCAGTGCCATCTGTCTGTCACCAAAGAAAAGAACTGTGTCTAAATAGGTCTAATACCTTGCAATGTTGGACTGAATTGGAGTGAGGTGAGCTAGCAGTATGTCCTATGCCATGTAACTGAAAGGCCACAGGTCCAAATCTACCTCAAGTCAGTGCATTGTGATACTGTGTGGCACGGTGGTGTAATGGGTATGTTCGTTGCCTTGCTGCGGAAGGGTTGCAGGTTCAAATCCACACCAAACTGTCGTGTAGGGACCTTGAGCAAATCCTTCATTCGCAAATGCTCAAGCGCTTCGGCGTGAAACTTTGAATCAGTGTCCGTGCTGTAGTCTGGAGTGCTTCTAAGTATTATACCTTGAAGGGGCGATATAACAAGTGCACATACATACATACTGGACAAGTTGCTCATCTACAGTTGTCTATTATGAGGAAGGCAATGGGGTCATTCCGTGCCAAATCAACCAAAAATCCAACTTTTTTCCACTCTCCGATCCAGATTTTCTTGATATTTTCACTAAAAATCAATTACCATCTAGTATGAAGAAGTTTCAAGTGTCCAAAGTGAAAACTGACCGAATTATGGGTTACTGAAGTTGGTGGGGGTAGGCCGAAAATTGAATGCGAATTTGCGTCTGCGAAATTTCATCCATTTTCAGACGTTAATAACTTTTGACCTAGGGTAGCGAAAGACATTTAGTTTTTAGTTTTCAGTTCGGTGCCTAGCATGGATTGGCAAGATCAAGTTACATTTGCTATGTTTGATATGAGGAATTAATAAGAAATTTTGAAAAGTGTCGAAATATTTCTTGCCAAGCTCATTTTTGTCATGTTTGCAGACACACTGCACTGGCAAGACAGGCAAGAAAAGATTTTTTTATTTCATGTGCAATTTATTTGTCTTTTGGTCTATAGGAAATGCTGTAGCACCTTGCCAAAAACGCTTCATCTCCGTGACAGTGGTCACTTTCAGCTGACCAAATGGGCATGTGGGACACCTGATAAACAAGTCAAACATGCATCATTGGAAATCCTGAAGAAAAACCTTTCTATTGATACTAATTTCCTGATGGTATTCTTCAGTTAACTCATTAAATTATTTTCTTAATTCGTGAATTTTGAGCGCGAATTTGCCTCTGCTAATTTTTTTCCGTTTTCAGACTTCAATAACTTTTTATCTAGACCAGCTACACACATTTGGTTTCAATTTTCATTTCTGTTCCTAGCATGGATTGGCAGGATCCTGTTATATTTACTGTGTTTGATATGAGGAATTAATAAGAAATTTTGAAAAATGTCGAAATATTTCTTGCCGAGCCCATTTTTGTCATATTTGCAGGCACACTATACTGACTAGACATGCAAGAAAAGAATAATTTTTGTGTGGTTTTATTCATCTATTGGAGAAGTTGTAAATGCTGCAATTACACCAGTGGACGAATAAAACTACACACACAAATTATTCCTTTCTTGCATGTCTAGTCAGTGTAGTGTGTCTGCAAACATGACAAATAGGAGCTCGGCAAGAAATATTTCGACACTTTTCAAAAATTCTTATTAATTACTCATGTCAAACAAAGCAAATGTTACTTGACCATGCAAATATATGCAACACTCAGTACAGAAAACTGAAAACTAAATATATGTAGCTGGTCCAGATCAAAAGTTATTGAAGTCTAAAAACGACAAAAACATTAGCAGACGCAAATTCGCGTTAAAAAATCACAACTTTTAAAAATATAATTTAATTAGTTAACTGACGACTACCATCAGGAATTATTATCAATAAAAAGGTTTTTCTTCAGGTTTTCCAATGATGTATGTTTGAAATATTTCGACACTTTTCAAAAATTCTTATTAATTCATCACATCAAACACAGCAAATATAACTTTATCCTGCCAATCCATGCTAGGCACAGAACTGAAAACAGAAAACGAAATGTGTGTAGCTGGTTTAGATCAAAAGTTATTGAAGTCTGAAAACGAAAAAAAATTAGCAGAGGCAAATTCACGTTCAATTTTCGGCCTACCCACCAACTTCAGTACCCCATAACTTGGTCAGTTTTCACTGTGGACATTTGAAGCTTTCCATTTCTTCATACCAGGTTATAATTGATTTTTTGTGAAAATATCAAGAAAATCTGGATCGGAGATTGGGGAAAAGATGGACTTATTGCTGATTTGGCACGGAATGACCCAATAAGTATTGCTACAAGTCTTAAACATGCATATAAACACAAAGAGGATAAAAGTGTCAGTCAAAATTGGTTTGCTACATTTCTAAGAACAATGTGAACGTGTAACATACCCTATGAAAATATTTGTGCAGGCAGAATTTTGTATTATATTTATTTTGCATAATGAACAACAGAAGTTCAATTGAAATCCAGGCCCTAAAATTTACTGTAGCCTCTCAATGTCATACTATGCATTATTTACAATTAAAAAATCAGATGCTTCAAATCAATGTATTCTTCAAAAGTCAATGTTGCATAACATTATATCTCTCCAATGTAGTCGTGAAGACTAATCTTTTAAAAAATTTCTTAACACAAAGAATAATTGTTAGGTAGAACTATAGTACTGTTTTAAAATGAATAAAATAGTAATATATCTTCATATACTTCCTTAAAAAACTACTCGAAGCAATATTTTTTTAAATCAGCATTGTCTATAGTGGGCCTACTGACAAGTCTGTACAGTGTGTGCACAGCACAGTAGTATTATTATGTTACATTCTTATTAAGTAATTCAAAACGTATATAACTTACTTAGCCAAGGAATTCATTCCACGGAGTCCTGGAAAGTCCGGCCTCAATGCCACGACGAGAATTGCCTTAGCTTTAGATGATGGATAACTATTTTAATAAAATATAACAGAATATCTGTTCAAAGCATGAAATACTACATCAAATTATTATCAGGTTCACAGATTGAAAGACGAACGTTTGATGAATGTTTGATGAACTGAACTGAACACATAACAGATGAAATTTGTCCCATCTCAAACTAATCCAAAATGAAATGTAACAATAGTAAATTGCATTCAATCAACCCAAATGCATAATTTTTCACGATTTACATAATGTTATTCTGCTTCGTGTCATCAAACCAATGATTCAAGTCCACCATCCGACTCGTTGCCGCAAACAAACAAAAACATTGTAATTGCATATTCCAAAGAAAGAACACCTGAAATTATGTCATGTAACAAAGCCAATACTGGAAGGAGCAGGAGAGATAGGATCAGGAACAAGAAGACATGTAAGAATCTAAGAGCGGAAGAAACGGTAGTAAAGATCACGTGGTTTGGCCATGTGAAAAGAATGAACGAAAATTTAAGACTACCAACCATGACCCTGGATGAACATGTGGAAGAAACGAGAAGCAGGAAAGAC
The DNA here is from genome assembly GCA_945859605.1 of Lumbricus rubellus. Taxonomy (NCBI): domain Eukaryota; kingdom Metazoa; phylum Annelida; class Clitellata; order Crassiclitellata; family Lumbricidae; genus Lumbricus; species Lumbricus rubellus. The sequence continues at coordinate 7,767,736 of OX243827.1, forward strand.
AGTCAAAGACCTGGATGGACAACATAATGGAAGACAGAGGGAAAAGAACGTGGATATAAGGAAGACCACATGGGGAAACACCTGAGACAAAAATGCCAAGGCATCATGTAAAGGCCTCATTGTTAACGGAAAACACATAAGATCACTCAAAGAAGAAATAGGAAAAGAACAAAAACACTGTCTGCAATATTGAGAATTGATGGGTGTTGGGAGGGTTCAGCTACACAGTCTTTATTAGTCACCCACAGTAAAGTCTTTGAACAGTCCCTCTACTTGTGAATCAAAGTCTCACTCCCCCCCCCCATTATTTTTCTTCAATTCTCCCACTGGTTTGCATTGAAAAAAGCAAATGATTTAGTCAATAGAAGGTGAAATAACAATGTCATTAAAGCACTAAATATACGATATTATTACCCATTAAACACACACTAATTGGAATCAATGAAGAAGGCTTACAATGCTTACATCATTCCACACTTAAGATGAGGTCAGCCACCAAAAGTTGAATCACATAATTTTCTGCTTGATGACCATCCGAAAGATTCATCCTCTGAAGCCACCCTCCTTTTGAATAAGTTTCCGCAAAACTTCCCATTCTGCAAATACATAAAGTAAGAGTGTATGACAGCGTAAATAAATTAAACAAACAATTATGGTGTAAAGTTACATTTATTTCTGTCGTTCTAGTTCAGAATCTTGATGATGATGATATTCGTTTAACTGAGATCTTAATGACATTCAACAGCCTGTTATAATAGAACAAATTTATGTTTAAACAAATTAAAAATAATTCAGTCAAATCATGCAAGTCAGATAGAGACTATATGTAACTTTTTCTTTCGCACATCATTTACTGACATGATTGAGAAGAAATCTCATAATTTCATGTTGCAACATTGCATAAAGTTAATGATCATTAAGGAAGGCTGCATGGTATTCCCGAAGATTGTGTGCGAGTATACAAAACAACATGGATGCCAACGACATAGGTAAAATAGAGTGCTGCGACTTATCAGCCGCACCCCACGATACACTTACTCAGTAACCAACGCGACATCAACGCAGAACGATCAAGTTAATAAAATTATAAATGAGGGAAAATTTGCAGTAAATACCAGTCAATATAAAATTCGAAGCTAATGCGGTAGCGCTCTATTTTAGTGATTTCTTGGGCGGCCTTACTATTTACATGCACAGGCATGCAGTCTTAGGGATTGCCGAAAGGCTTGTTTCACAACACAATTGCCAGACTTCAAATTAAATGATGTGAAAGAAAACCAGAAATGTATCATAATCACCTTGTCACCTGGTGCCGTCGATTCTTTGAATCCTAGCGACCGCTATGATGAACCTTCTCCACGTATTACGATCTTCCGTCGCGTCTCCCAATTCCTCCAAGTTCATCTGCGTTCTCTCGTGTATTTCCTCCATCCACCTCCTTCTTGGGCGTCCGCTTCTCCTTTTTCCTTCTCCGCAGGCCAGCATCATCTCCTTTTCCAAACCGTTTGCTCGCATCATATGTCCAAAGAACGCCATCTTCTGCCTTGTATCATAATAGGAAACATAAAAAGAATTATTTATTTATTGCACACACAGTACAAGTCAAACAGAATAAACATGAGTCACTAAACAGGGTGCAAAAGGAATCAGAAAAAGCTAGCAGTTTATACAGTCATGATCCCTAGCTCCAAGATTATTTATATAGTGCAAGTTAGTATTAGTACTTAATTAATTAGTTAGAAAATTTCTCTCAAGTCATGTATCGCAGCTCATAGTGAAAAACAATTTTGACAACATCGCTTAAGATTCACAGGCTAAAATGAAGCACATTTTAAAAAATGAAACTCACGCATTTAAACGTCACTTCTACATAGGGGGTCAACCCGAATCCTCAAAAATGCTGGGGAAAAGTTTTACAGTAAGCGGCTGAACTCTAGATAACCATTCAGCGTTAAATTAATTACGTGACACGGTGATCCTGATGGCGCTGTTCATAGCATAGTTTAGTGCTTAAAACCATTATAACGTGTGTGTCGCACTTGAAAATCGATTTCGGGAATCCGAACCGAATTTGTTGAAAGGACCCGGTTTTCCGGCCGCACCCATACAGGGTTCCGAGCCATTCTAGGAAATAACCGCAAAGGTTATTATAGGGAGGGGTCGGCAACCATTGTTACTGCTAACCTTATACTGATACTCTAAACAAATAATTGTAGTACATACCTTTCAACTTTGGGACAGCGCACTTCGAAATATGTTTAACAAAGAGAGTGGCCATGTTTTTGTAGTTCATACTAGTTTTAAATAAATAATATTCGATATTAAATGAATGTAATTCGCACATGGTCATACTTTGATAGCATGGCCGCATAGAACAAAGACTAAACATAGAGGTTGGATGTGTCAGGCGTGGGTCACGTGACTAATAAATTCGCTTTATTATTGAGCTGCTAATTTTAAGTTTCATTCAGTTACATAATAAGTTGTTATTGCTAAAGTATTAAAAAATTATTGCCAGATCGGAATAATAAATTTAAAATTTATATGTGGTCAAAATTTAGGCTGGATATAGGCCAAGGACTCTATATTACAGGAGAGGTTACTTGTGAACATTTTTTGATCATCCATTTCACTCAGCCATAGATGTCGCCCCACTCAAGATTCCTTTTCTAAATCTAAAGTTTATAATAATAATAATAATCTCTTTATTGAAACAATCTCAGTTGACACACCGCAAGCAGTTACAATGTAGGCCTACAATTATGCAGTTTAAACAATTCACAAAACGCAGGGCCGTGTTTAAGGTTCTTCGAGTGTCGGTGAAAGTGTAACAGCAGAGGCAAATTGCCATTCGACAGTCTTACAAGATTAGTCATTTTACGAGCCTATGTGGTTTGTCAGCTGTGGTGGGTCAGTAAGCAAGCACGCAACGTCGGTGAACTTAGTTAAATTAATGTTTTCTTACACTTAGGTCTACTGATTTTACAAAAGGTTTAAGTAACACTGACACTCGCAGTTTAAAAATTTGGCCAATGGCAACAAAACTCTCGGCTCAGGGGGATTCGGTGCACCGCACTGAATGGACCTATGTTAAACACGGCCCTGCAAGAACGGAGATCACAGAATACACAAATCTTAACTATACGAACTGGACAGACAACCTGCAATACTTATGCTTTGAATCTGCAAAGGCATTTTTTAATTTTGCAAACCTATTTATTTGTCATTTTTTAATTTTGCAAACCTAATTATTTGTCAATTTGCCTTCATACATGTTTTTATTTTCAAATATAATTTATTTGTCAATCTGCCGTCATACATGTAGCCTAACTGATTGAATGTTTTTACTTTGCAAAGGAGATGTAAAATTTCGGAACTCCGAGATAATCACCCAAAATTTGTAGGTAAGTAAGTAAAGGCGTTAACCCGTAAACAAGGCGGTTAAAGAAGCAGAAACCCGTCCCGTGTATAAAGAGTCTTTGAACATGGTTGTAGGACCAACCCCCCCCCCCCCCCTGGACAAAAACCCCCGGGACACAACCCCCCCCGGACATAAAACCCCCCGGACAGAAACCCCCCAGGGTAGGACATAACCCCCCTGGTAGAATATATTGCGCATAAGTTGTCGTACTATAAAAACGGTGCCCTAAGTACGCAAGTTGGATTGATGAAAAGAATTCTCGCTAAATAGAAGCCGAATTGATACAAATAAAATGTACTTAAATAGAAGCTGGATTGATGAAAATGTTCTTGCTTAAATAGAAGCTGGATTGATGAAAATGTTCTTGCTTAAATAGAAGCTGGATTGATGAAAATACTCTTTCTCAAATGGAAGCTGGATTGATGAAAATGTTCTTGCTTAAATGGAAGCTGGATTGCTGACAACGATTCATGCTGTCCTAGATTACACCAACAGGTATTAGCTTCATATCGGAGTGACTGAATGACACTAACAAGTTAGAAGTTCACGCCTGAATGACAGCGACAGGTGTTTACCCATGCGACACTAATTAGTTGACACAGCACGGGGAACTCGATAATTATCCTAGGTTTAAACAAATTGTAGGCCTACCCCTGTTTTTATGCCTCACGGTGTATAATAATTAGGCCTATACCCCTTCACCACTGCGCCGAACAAATGCATGTAGGCCTATGTGTGTGGGCTTATATGCCTATGTATGTATGTATGTATGTATGTATGTATGTATGTATGTATGTATGTATGTATGTATGTATAACCCCCTACCAATTCCCCCCCTTTGCGCAGCAAAGGGGGGAATTGTCCGGGGGGTTAATGTCCTAGGCTAAATCAGGGGGGAATTGTCCGGGGGGTTTTTGTCCGGGGGGTTTTGTCCGGGGGGTTTTGTCCGGGGGGCTTTTGTCCAGGGGGGGTTTTGTCCGGTCACCCTTGAACATAGGGGTCGACATATATAATAATTTATTCCACAATCCGGTTGACAGAATGAAACCGGTTACAGTGTAGGCCTACATTATTATGCTGTTTAAACAATTCACAAGAACGCAGATCACAGAATACACAAATCTTAAGACAGCCTGCAATAATCGGCTCCTTCAAAGCAATATTCTTGCTGAAATTGAAGCTGGATTGATGAAATTTTACTGGCTAAAATAGGAATGGGATTGAAAAAAAATTGTTATTTGTATTATATTGTTGGATTTATAAAACAATTGTCGCTATGAAAGCTGGATTGGGGAAACGTGTTTTATCAATTAACTGCAGAAAAAAGATGATTGCACTTGGGAGGTGGAGTTTGTCCGTGGGTTTTGTCCTAGGCTAAACGGGGGGCGGGGTGTGTCCGTGTGGGTTGTTCAGGTTTTTTACCCCGTTAGTTCAGGGGTTAACGTCCTACACTCGCTGAGTACAATACATGTAGTATTACGCACAGTCCAGAACTAAGCAGGCCCTCCTGAACTCCACAAGTCATGTGAAGTTACACGCCTGAAAAGTTCAGGCAATGCGCAACACAATACAGAACAAAGCAGGCCATTCTGAACTATGCAGGTCATGTGAGATAACACACCTGAATGTTTATTCAATGCGCAATACAGTCTATAGAACAAAGCAGGCCCTCCTGAACTCCAGAGGTCATGTGAGGTTACACGCACTGCTCAATACAGTCTATAGAACAAATCAGGCCCTCCTGAACTCCACAGGTCATGTGAGGTTACACGCCTGAAAAGTTCAGGCACTGCAGTACAGTCTATAGAACAAAGCAGGCCCTCCTGAACTCCACAGGTCATATGAGGTTACACGCCTGAAAAGTTCAGGCAGTGCTCAACACAGTCTAGAACAAAGCCGGCCGGCCTGAACTCCACAGGTCATGTGAAGTTACACGCCTGAAAAGTTCAGGCAGTGCTCAACACTGTCTAGAACTAAGCAGGCCCTCCTGAACTACACAGGTCATGTGAGGTTACACGCCTGAAAAGTTCAGGCAGTGCTCAACACAGTCTAGAACAAAGCCGGCCGGCCTGAACTCCACAGGTCATGTGAGGTTACACGCCTGAAACGTTCAGGCAGTGCTCAACACAGTCTATAGAACAAAGCAGGCCCGCCTGAACTCCACAGGTCATGTGAGGTTACACGCCTGAAACGTTCAGGCAGTGCTCAACACAGTCTATAGAACAAAGCAGGCCCGCCTGAACTCCACAGGTCATGTGAGGTTACACGCCTGAAAAGTTCAGGCACTGCTCAACACAGTCTATAGAACAAAGCAGGCCCGCCTGAACTCCACAGGTCATGTGAGGTTACACGCCTGAAAAGTTCAGGCACTGCTCAACACAGTCTATAACTTAGAAGGCCCGCCTGAACTCCACAGGTCATGTGAGGCTACACGCCTGAAAAGTTCAGGCATTGCGCAACACAATCTAGAACTAAGCAGGTCCGCCTGCAGCAATCTTACCCACCGTCCTGTACTAAGCAGGCCTGCCTGAACTCTTCAGGTCATCCAGGTCACGCACATGAAGGTTCAGGCAAGGTTATTTTCATAAGTTCAATAATAAATTGTTATTGCTATTATTCCAGTATTATAATATTTCAAATTGGAAAATAACGTGTAAATGTAAGACTGAGGGCTTATGCATAGTCCCGAACTAAGCAGGCCTACCTGAACTCCTCAGTTTATATCAGGTTGTAAACCTGAATATTTAGGCAAGATTATTTCATTAGGTCTAATATTAAATAATTATTATTCTAGTAATATAGTATTGTCATACTGGGAAACAAATTTTGAACGTGATATAGGACAACCGATGATCTTTGTGTAGATTGAACAGAATAAGTTCAGGCACTGTCCATAACTAAACAGGCCTACCTGAACTCTACAGGTCATGTCAGGTTGCACACCTGACAGTTCGGGTAATGCACCACAACTTCCGGTGAAAAAACACTACCTGAACCGTTCAGATAATTTTTACCTGAACTCTTTTTAGAGTGCGTATAATCTTCACTTCGTTGGCCCTGCAATCCTGCATGCCACTGGCAGACGAGTTGAAGTTTGTCGTATATAATAATATGTAGAATGAGAAGACGTTTTAATTTGGCATGACAAGACAAAAATCGACGAGTCTGTGTGTGTGTCTGTCTATGTGTGTCTGTCTATGTGTGTCTGTGTGATGGAGTGGTCATTTCGAGCTGCCAACCTCAGAACCCATCTCTTTCCTTTGTGACCATAACGACTCTCATCTTATAACTCGTGCTCTGCTGCTTCAGCTGCATGTGACGTCTGACTCGAAGCCGCTAACTCGCCGTCGGCACTCGACGAAGATTAGCAGGACACGGAAAGGGTGGATTGTTATCGACAGACGATCAGGTTAGAATAGAGTCTGTCTGTCTGTTTGTCTGTCTGTCTTGTCTGTCTTGTCTGTCTCTGTGTTTGTGTATGTGTGTGTCTTTGTGTCTATCTGTATGTCTATCTGTGTGTTTGTCTGTGTATCTGTGTGTGTCTGTGTTTGTGTGTTTGTGTGTCTGTGTTTGTGTGTCTGTGTGTCTGTGTGTGTCTGTGTGTGTCTCAGTGTGTGACTGTGTCTGTGTGTCTGTGTATCTGTGTGTCTGCCTGTGTGTCTGTCTGTCTGTGTCTGTCAGTGAGAAGAGGACTCAAGACCATAATTATTGGATGAGACAGCGGTAAGGAAACGGAACAAAATAGGTTTAACGGATTAGAACTATAGAATAAAATAGAATTGACTAGACAATGGCAGGTTCTATTCGGCCAGACTAGAGGTAAATAGACCAGAAATAGAATGAGAAGAATATAATATGATAGAACAAGCAGAGGTAAGGAAATAAAATGGAATAAAAACATGAGATGGAATTTAATAGACATACAACGGTCGAGAAATAGAACAGAATAAACTAGAATAGACTAGACTAGAATAGAATAGAATAGAATAAAATGGAACAGAATAGAATAGAATATAATAGAACAGAATATACTAGAATAGAATAGGATAGAATAAAACAGAATAGAATAGAATAGACGAGGCAACGGTATTGAAATAAATTATAATGCAGTGAAAAAGATTAGAATAAGCAATTGCACTGAAACTGAAAGGCAATGGACATACCTCTAAAACGAAATCCTAGCAATAAACCAGTCAATATGGACTTACCTCGCAAGTAAACTAAACGATATCTTAACAATAAGCCAGTCAATCCTAAAACGACATCCTAGTAATAAACCAGTCAGTGGTGACTTACCTGTTAAACGATATCTTAGCAATTAGCCAATCCTAGACTTATTGGCAATAGCAATAGCCAATAAGTCAATTCTGACTTACCTGTTAAGCGATATCCTAGTAATAAACCAGTTAATCCTGACTTACCTCTTAAGAGACGATATCTTAGCAATAAACCAGTCAATCTGGACTTACTTGTTAAACGATATCCAAGCAATAAACCAGTCAATATGGACTTACCTCTGAACGTTGCCCTAGCAACGCGATCTCCAGTTCCCCGGATGTTGGTGAAAGAGTGGAGCCGAAGAGTAAGAGACATCTATAATTAATTATAGACAAACAACAACAATAATTATTTTATCCCATCATCAACAAACAATAAGCATTTAAAAATAAATGCTCAAAATAATCTATTTTAAACCATATACGACTTCGTTTCTTAACCATCATTCTTCACTATAATTTTATATAGATATATCATTTTTTCATATAATGTATTATATATAAAATTTTATTATATATATTATATAAGAAAGTATTATGGAATGACATTCTCTTGATGCTTCGTTTCTTTTCTAGAACTCTTCTCAGATATTCCTCTGAATCCTCTCTCATCTTTGGGCCTACACAGGCCCAAAGCCACGCTGCATGGGGTTGGGAGTTTTGGGACGCTTTTCAGCAGTCCTATTCTTCTTCGCGTATGCTTAGTATGCTACTGCTCCAGGTCTTGTCGGAGCGTGGACCGGGATTCGGATGAATTCGGTAAGCTGGTGGCATCCTTAGTTTCCCCGAAGGTACTCACAGGGAGGGCGCGCCTGGATTGACCCAGGCTTCGTGAACGCGGATGCCATCCTCCCCAGCAGTCCTATTGAAGAAACGCTACTCAAACCGTCGTAATGAATGAATGAATGAATGAATGAATGAATGAATGAATGAATGAATGAATGAATGAATGAATGAATGAATGAATGAATGAATGAATGAATGAATGAATGAATGAATGAATGAATGAATGAATGAATTAATGAATTAATGAATGAACGAACGAATGAATGAATAAATGAAACCTATTACGAGAAATTCGGTTATACTAAAAAGTTTAGGTTCTACAAACATTTAGTCACCCAATGAGTCAGTCAATGAGTCATTCAGTCAGTTAACCATCTACATGTACACAAGCAGTGAGTCAATCAGTTTGTCAATCAACCAATAAAACAGTCAGTCAGTCAGTAAGTCAATCAGTTTGTCAATCAACCAGTAAAACAGTCGGTCAGTCAGTAAGTCAATCAGTTTGTCAATCAACCAGTAAAACAGTCGGTCAGTCAGTAAGTCAATCAGTTTGTCAATCAACCAGTAAAACAGTCGGTCGGTCAGTAAGTCAATCAGTTTGTCAATCAACCAGTAAAACAGTCGGTCAGTCAGTGAGTCAGTCAATCAGTCAGTCAACCAGCCAGTCAGTCATTCAGTCAGTCAGTCGGTCAGTCAGTCTGTCAGTCAGCCAGCCAGTCAGCCAGTCAGTGAGTCAGTGAGTCAGTGAGTCAGTGACAGTCAGTCAATTAACCACTCGTTTCGCCGCAGTATATCCGGCCGCAATATATAACCATCTCTCATGACAATCGTTATTATAATAATAGCCGGATAGATTTTCGGATGTGGTGGCGCTGTGATGAGGACATCCGCTGCCGCTGCTTCTGCTCTGATTATGATACTTGTCCACTGCCTTGCATGTGTAGCACAGGATTTCCTGCATGCTGCTGAGGTCCCTTCGTTATTATGAAGAGACTCTTCTTGGCACGGTGCGGCGTCGCGTGTTCACGCTGAAAACGGAAGGCGCAGCATGGACACCGGAGAAATGTCAACAGGAGCAACGTAGGCATGTCCGTCTCTTTTGCTCTCTCCCTATTTCCGCCTGTCTCTCCCTCTGTCTCTCCCTCTGTCTGTCTCTGTCTCTGTCTCAGTATTTCCTGCATTGCACGTGTACGCTCTCACTCAGTCTCTTTGTTTCTCAATGTATAATAGCCGTCTTTCTGTTTTTATTATCAGTTTCATTCTCTTCCTCCTTTTATTTTCTACGTGTCTTCCTTGCTCTGCACACTATTATAGATACATGTATAATTGTATATACTACATGTAGGCCTATACTACATATAATAGAATTTCGACCTGCATCAATGTCAGCCTATATCTACCTGTGTACATGTCCATACCTGCCTGGTTATCTACCTATGCCTGTCTGCTCATCTGTCCGCCTGCATTTTGTTTACCTGTCTGTCTGCCTGTCTGCTTGTTTGTGCTCCTATCTGGCTTGCTGGCTGACCCTGTGTGTATGTCGGCGTTCATCTTTCTTTCGCTATAAAAAAATTCAGCGTGTGGACATTCCTCAGCTGGCAATTATATAGGCCTAAGTTCACGAACAGATTTTTATATTGCGCTATAGCAGAAGACTAAAAAATGATTGATTGAAAATTGATTGATTGAAAAATTGATTGATTGATTGATTGACTTACGTCTGAAAGTTGCGTTCACGTTGACGACTGTGGCATTTCAGTGACTTCGTGCACGCATAGACATCCGGGTACCCAGAGCGCCGAAAATAATGGACAAAGTTCCACGCAGACGATATTTATTCCTCTCAAAAGTCAGAAGCAGTACGGCAGTTTCCAAACATCAGTGAGGACCGTGACTTGGCGTAATCCCAATCTAAACTAGCAGACGATAACTTCGATAGCGCCGATGCAGAGCGCGCAAATTGGCTGCGATTGATAGAAGAACAAGTCCGCAACATGCTCTTATGATGCAATCCTTTCTCTAATAAACTGATGTAGGTAAAGTCACAGTGACTTCTAAAGGCGTCAGTATCTAACCCAATTGCCTGCCACTGCAGCCACTGACCGAAGATAAATCTGTTTAGACGAGCAACAGGAAATTTACCGAGTTCTGTTAGAGCGCAGTATATCTGTCGTTGCTGTCTAAACGCAATGATTTCTCAAGCGCTAGTTGTTTTCTAGTGGACAGACAAACGACTGCGAGTGACAGCGGTAGATCAACGGACGAATGGGAAACCAGCGTGACATACATCTCACTCTGAGTTTTAGATACGTCGCCGATCATCGTCAGACGATCACACATCGTGCTGCCATCTATGCTCTGCCTGTGCGCCGCTGTAGCCTATACAACCATACATAGTCTATGGTGTGTGTATGTGTGTGTGTAGTCCTGTCATGCGCTGCTGCTGTTTATTTCCATCAGTCGCTGGGGGCGCTGCTGTAGACTCATATGGCGCCGCATGCATGCACGTGTCCGCTGCTGCTGTACTGTGGCATCGATGTCTACATGTAGTGCGTTGGATGACGACGGTGGCTTAGGCTGAGAGAGGAGGAGGAGGAGAAAGAGGAGGAGGAAGAGGAGAGAAGGAAGAGGAGGAAGAGCAGTAGGAGGAGGTGGTGGTTGTGGAGGAGGAGAGGAGGAGGAGGTGGTAGAGTGGTGGAAGAGGAGCAGGAGGAGCAGGAGCAGGAGCAGGAGGAGCAGGAGGAAGTGGTGGTGGTGGTGGTGGTGGTGGTGGTGGTGGTGGAGGAGTGGTGGAGGAGGAGCAGGAGCAGTAGGAGCAAGAGCAGAATGAGAATGACGAGGGGAAGGAGGCGGAATATGAGGATAAAAAGAAGAAGAGGAAGGCGAGTTGGTGGAGAAAGGTGTGAAGGATGAAGAAGAAGATGAGGAGGAGATTATGAAGAGAAAGGAACCATGAGGGGGAGAAGGAAGAGGAGGAGAAGGAGGGGAGTAGGAGGAAGAAGAGGAGGAGAAAGCAGATGAGGAGATAAAGGTATGTTACGAAAAAGGAAGAGGACGAGCAGGAGGAGGAGAAGGAGTTGGAGGAGGTAAAAGAGAAGGAGATGAAGAGGGAGATGGGAGAACAAAAGAGGAGGAGAAGCAGAAGGAGAAGGAGGAGAAGGAGAAGAAGAGAAGATTGGAATAAGGAATAAGAAGAAGAGAAGGAGTAGGCGTGCTTGTGCTGTGTATAGCAAACATCACACAGACTATATATATATATATATATATAAATACATATACATATACATGTATATATTTACACATATACTTATTAAATATATGTATATTTTATATATTTACTATATTTACATTTATTATATATATATGTATTAGACTGGTCCACGATACAATGGCAAAAAATTAAGTTTTTAGAATTCTTTCTCCACAAGGCTTATATTTGTCCACTTGGGTTAGATAGTCTTCCTGTAAAATTTCAGCCTGATTGTGCAACGTTTAGAGGTCAACCCATTCTGAACATTTTACTTGAGTGCTAATAATGTCTTTACGTCATGTTAACCATCAATTGTAGACTAATATGGCTTTGTCTAATCTGAGATCAGACCCAGAGTACTGGCTATTGGGAAAACCAGTCTCTCGGTTATCTACTGCAAGATTGCCACAAGCCTGGATGCACAGCAACTGCTTCAGTTTCATCATATCACTAAAGGGAGGCCCCATCCGGAAAGTTAAAAAATGGCCTGTGAAGCAGTTGTTTGTATTTGGGTGCTTGCCAGAATACCAACACAGCTGGTTGTCCGGTGTGTCAGGAAACTGTCAAAGCTTTATCAGAACTACCTAACTCTGAAGACTCACAGACCATTATAAAGAGCAAGTGACAAGATAAAGAATACATGTTAAAGAGTGACCTTCAAAAATTGTTTGATTTGCCTCAAAGGATATGATGACAGAAATCCAGCAAGAAGAAGAATTCCATCGAATGCAAAAAGACGTATTTTCCAGTAGCATGAGAGGAGTAGACCTAAAGACAGCAGCAAAAGAGAGCAGAAAAAGGCAACGACAAGAGAATGGTGAAAATTGATATGAAGAACGCAAGACAAAAGGCAGTAATGAAGCAGCTTTGTCATCTAGTCAGGATTCAGAAGAAGAATAAGCTTAGCCTACTGTTCGATTTAATGCAATGATGAGTATCAGACAACCTAGTCATCGTTCGAGTACATAATGTCTACACTCTACAATGTATAAGCAGCTGCTACTAAGGTCTGCCTCATTATCAAGAAAGATCCAAGAACATCTTCTTTAGTTTAGTTGTTGGTGCTTTGTATCGTGTTGGCCTTCCAGACCGTTATACTGTGTTCGTAGATGGAGCTGCCACACTGGCAATTGGTTATGACATTAATTTCAGAAATCACATATAGAAGTTCATAAAAGAAAGACAAGAAGCAGCTGCAATGAAAGAACAAGAGTGCACACTGGCAGACCTGCTATTACCTCTCTGAGAAATCAAAATGTTAGTCATGCGGCATCGACGGATTAAAGGCAAACATGAACCGCATAGCTATTATTATAGTTCTCACTGGAAATTGCCAGGAAAAACTGTTTGGCAATCCCAAAAATGGTGAGCGACATACAAGGTGACTCTCAGGCCAACACCAGTGTTGAAGTAATTGAGAAATGGAATCTCCCCAGACTCAATGTCGCTCAGGTCGTACATTAACCATTGCGGAACAATGTATCTACTTCTGTCCCAATAACATAAAAAGTGTCAAATGGGTTGACCTCTAAATTTCATTTGTTTTCATTGAAATTTTTTGTGATTGTTATAATCATGATAAGGACAAAAACAAGCCTTGTGGAGAACTGAAATCTGCAAGATTATTTTTTTGGACCACTCTAATATGTATATATTTATTATACAGACATATATAGGCTAAGTATATATATTTATTATATATATTATATATATGTATATATATATATGTCAGTTGATATAGACATGTCTTGTCGTCGGTGGCGACACCTGTCTGTCGTCGACGGAAAATCGTCGCTCGATTAACTTCTCAGTGTTGTTCTAGGAATAGTGACGACGACATCTTACGATCCACCCGAAATAATAGTTAGACAGCTGCAGCAGTCAAAGATACACGCAGACAAACGGAGAGACAGAGAGACAAACAGATGGACAGACGGACAGGTGGACATACAGACACGAATAGGCAGACAGACATACAATGACAGGGGCAGACGGACATACACACAAACGGTCTGGACTGATAGACAGACAGACAGAAACAGTAGACGACGAACAGACGAACAGATTAACTGGCGAGGAGATGGATAGACAAACAGACAGACGAACAGACAGACAGAGATAGACAGACAGACAGTAAAAAAACCTTAGTTTAGATATTACGCCATTTAACGTGAGGAAGGACTACATGTAGGAGAAGTCAAATATATGACGCCCAGGCTACCTAGTACCTACAACTGACAGTAGGCTATATAGGCACAACAAGTGACAAAAAGTTGTCTATAATGTTGTGCTTCAAATGACACCAGATGCACTTGAGCATAATTTACCTTTGTTAAACTTGTGTATCTGAACATTTATGCAACTGCTACCAAAAGAGGATTTGTAATGCACCACTAACTTCACTGAGATGCTAAAATTTGCTTCACAAATATGACCAGACAGCGTTCGGCTTCAAGGACTTCACCCATCTGATCCCTCAACCAGTCAGTCATTATAGTGCAGGGGGACTATAAAAGTTATGCATGGCGACAGCCCCATGCATGCAGCGCGGGATTTTGACTGTGATCACCATGATAAGCTTGTGTTACCATGCATGGTGGTCCCATCTCGCGGGACAAACAAGTCAGACCTATTCGGAAAGCGGAGAGGTTGGTGAGAAGAGGAGGAGGAGTTTAGGTTAAGAAGCATTGCTTTCTTCAGATGGGCCAATACCGTTGCATGCACGCGTGCAGAAGCGGACAAGGCTGTAAAATCTTGATAGCAATTTTCTCACCGCTTCTAAGCCTGCAGGGAGAAAGCGAGAAGAAGTTATTCCCCACAATTTTTATAAGCTGTGTCGTAAATGTCATGGCAGCACCAGCCATTTATGTGGCGGGCCACACAAATAAAAAGTTTACGCTAAACTAGAGTGCGAATCCGAACGCAGGCGCTTGGAATAACGCTTTGCTGAATGCTT
>OX243827.1:7787425-7814925 GCA_945859605.1 Lumbricus rubellus
ATTTAACCATAGTTGTTTAAAACGTTTTTTTCGTTTTTTATTCGCTCCCAAAAAACGTGTTTTTTTCGTTTTTTATTTTTTCCATCGTTTTATTCCGTTTTTTTTATTTTTTAAGTAACACTATTTATTTATTCTCTGTCTCTTATTATTTTCCTTAATTTAATTTTTTCCTGGTATTTTTTTACGTCTTCAGCCCAATCTCAAGCTTTCAGCTAACTGATGTCATTATTTAATTGTTTAACACCATCATTTAAGAGATACATGTAGTAAGTAAACTAGGATTTTAATTTTAAAAGATGTAAAAAGTCAAATTTTTTTCCATTTCGGTTTTTTGGTCGTTTTTTCGTTTTTTTTATTTTTTCGAATAAAACGATTTTTTTCCATTTTTTTTATTCCTTTTCCATCGTTTTTTACATCTATGGATTTAACGCGGTCTTCTTCTTCTTTATTTTCTTCCGTCAGTAGAGTGACGACGATGAGGCTCCTACATGACTTCTCCAAATTTCTCTGTTTCTGGTGAGATCCTTTGCTCTTGACATGTCAATAATCATCTCTTTCAGGTCTTCCTTGACGTTGTCCATCCATGTTTAGGTCCGTCATCATTAGACGTTTCTTGGTCAGTTGCCAGGTGGTGACCAATCCTCTCCTGGTAGGAGGCCGGTGGGTCTTCTGACCTCTTTTGCCCTGAGGTGTCCTTCCAACACCAGGCCCTAAGGAGTTAAACGCGGTAAAGCTAATCAATTCGAAATGACGAATTTGTCTAATGGCGTGATAATCATTTAATTAATTAATTAATTGATCGCGTAGGTAATTAATGTAATCTTCGGTTAGAATCAAGTGTCATTTTGATGCCTAAGACAAGGCTCTTGAAATGATGTATCAAACGCAATATGTTTAAAAAGCACCTTAATGCTGGTTTTGGTGTGTGGCGCCACAAATGTGTCTCTTTAGATCAGCCATCATTCAAGGACTCCGAAAATCTTTTAGCCAATCACAGAGAGGATCTATCTTTTTGCGCTGAAGAGAAACTATAAGAGGCGACTCATCTGCTAATTGCAGATATCTTTCAAAATCAAATTCAGCCAAACAGTCAACACAGGCACTCTTGTTTGTTTTTGACTCATCTGGCACTGAATTGTCTTTCTTCAACAATAACAACTGCTAATAATAATTTAGGATATCACTGAAAATTAGTCAGGTAGAATGCTGTCCTTGTTAACAATGAAAGAGGAGCAGATCAAAACATCAGATACTTAAAGAAATATACGAATATACTCCAATGGGTTGGATACGCGACGGCCGTAAATCGATAATTAATTATCCATTCACAGGTACTGTCAGCAGAGAATGTTTAATCTGCGATGACTTCTCATCATCTTAGGATCTTTCTCTTAAGAGCTTTCATTGGTGACAAAAAGCATACTCAAGCCTCAATAGTTTTTCCAATCCCAGAACTATATAATCTTTGCCTTTTTTATGAGTCTCATTTAACCATCTGTGAGTGGAATAAAAGGGACTTGTAAAAAGTCTCAGCCCACGCCTTGTACTGTCTATTCTTTTAAACGCTTGTTCAAAACATCTCTTATAATTACCTGTCTTTCATTTGGAATTTACTAAGTATTTACCTGATTACTACCAGACAACAATCCATGATATAAAAGATCTGAAGCAACGTTTGTTGAAAGTGTGGGATGGCCTGGACCAGAGGATAATCGACGACGCCGTTGTCCAATGCATGTCGTCAGCGCCTCCAGGTTTGCGTGCAAGCAGGAGGAGGAGGACAGTTTTGAGCATGTTATTTAATTAAATAATACAACCATACTGTTGGGGTCATATTGTTAGTTCAATTCTCTACACATGTGGAAAATTTTTAGAATGATTAATCATCAGGCATAAGAGATAATTAGGAAACATTATATTGAATCTGACAGAAAATTGCTTGTAAACTGCAACTTCGGCATATGAAGTTTAAAATTAATATTCATATCTTTTTATCCGTTTGATTGGATTTCTTGAAGACACCGGTGCTCTACATAGACACCGGCAACAAGAATGATGATGTTTCCCTGAAGTTTCTTAATTATTTCATCACACACACGGTCCAACACCCATACTCCCTCCCCCCCCACACACACACACACGCAGAGTAGACACTTGTGACGCTTAAGCAAAGTTCAAGCGTCAAAAGTTCACAGGTCAAATGCAATATACACCGTGATTTTAAAAAAACTAAGCCAAACTGTTTTTCATATATCTCTAATACCTGATGACATATCACGCTACAATTTTCCAATTATTTAGAGAATTGGACCGAGCATATGATTCCAAAAATCCATGAGATTAAGTTGAACGGATAAAAAGATCCATGGAATGAGCCGTCGATTCGACGGATCTCGTCATCGTCTGTGAGTCTTTCTGTGTGAGAAGAGACCAATCCGTGAAGCGCACACACGGCCACAGATGTCAGTGCGTGAACGGCCATCACACCCAGGCCGCCTGTGTGCAGGATTGTAGCTAGGTGCTCCCAGTAGTATCCTCCACCTGTACCCGTCGCCACTCCCCCCATCGCCACAGGACTGTCCATTCCGACACACTCTCCCTTCACGTGTACCATGCTTGTGCCTTCATGCCACACTCTCTCCTCCCATTCGCAACATTAACCACAGGCACTAGACGCGACACGTGGTTGATTGCTAAAGGCGCAGCAAGCTGACCGGCGCCGTTTGTCTAAAACCATCGACGCCGCCCTTTACGACCAAGGTGATCACAGCTGCTTGCAGATGCTGCGCTGAGGTAAGGGTCCACCATTGCCTGCGAATCGATTCTAGGGGGTTTGACCACCGGACGATTGACCACCGGACGGTTAACCACCGGACGATTGACCACTGCGGACGTTTGACCATCGACCGATTGACCACTGGACGATTGACCACCGGACGATTGACCATCGCTTAATTTTTATAAAACTTTACGACACAGACTCAATGTACCACATAGGCTACTCTATTTAATATGTAGCCTAATCGAATAATCATACGAAGTGAAATGCGAAAATATACTCAAGGGACTGTAAAGCGTTATTAAAAATGTGTTAAACCACAGTTAACTAAGATATTAGATAAAAAATTAATGTGCAACTGCACACTGAAAATTAAAAACGTCTGTTTGTCCATAAGATGAAGCGACGAAGCTATTAAGAATTAAAAGAAGCCGACGATGTTTATATCTTTAGCCTACTGGCGGTAAATACGAAATTTCACTTTCAGGCTTAGCTAAAAGCTAAGATAAAAGCTATACCAGTTTGCTTTGAAATTTTGATGGTCTGCGCTGGACCCTGGTGAAGAACAAAAGGAGGTTTATTTGGAATGCGTAGGCTACTTAATAATTGTGATATGCTAATTCATGTAGCCTAGGCCTACATGTATGCAGGTCTACATATAAGAATTAAAAGAAGCCTACGATGTTTATCTTCATTAGCGGTAAATACAACATTTTCTTTCATCATTAGTTAATAAATTTAAGTCGCCACTAGATTGATGGTCAATCGTCCGGTGGTCAATCGTCCGGTGGTCAATAGGTCGATGGTCAAGCGTCCGCATGGGTTAATCGTCCGGTGGTCAACCGTCCGGTGGTCAATAGTCCGCGCACCTACGAATCCAGGTCTTCTGCTGAACACTTCACCGCAGTCTTCCCCGCCTGTGTTGGCCATAACTTTCAGGGTTCTCCCTGGGCCTGTCCACCTCGCGTAACGCCCTATGTGGTACTTCAGCCAAAGCCTTCACCACTGATGACATAGCCCCAGGGAGCAATCCCCTACTTGTACGTTCACCTCTCCACCGCGGTGAGGTACAGGTCGGACTTTGGAGAGGGATAAAAAGATATGAATATTTAAACCTCATATACCGAAATTGCAGTTTACAGGCAATTTTCTGTCAGATTCAATACCTGATAATTAATCATACTAACATTTTCCCGATATTTAGAGACTTGAACCACGAATACTAAGATTCCAAAATATCATGTCATAAATTTGAAAGGATAGAAAGATATGAATATTTAAACTTCATCTCCAGAAATTTCAGTTTTCAGCAAGTCTGTTATGGTGTTCGTTCTGGTTTCGATGCTTGATAGTTCCCAATTTTGGACTTCAGGGGTCCTGGAGTAAAATTAACGGAGTATATTATCGCAATGTTCTGCTGTCACAACATCTTCCACCTGTTATCAGAAATATATAGCCCCAGAAGGCAGTTTTCTTTTTCAACAGAACAGCGCCAGCCCACAGAGCCAAGGAAACCATCGAAATGCTGACAAGAGAGACGCCAGACTTCGTTTCTCCCACATTATAGCCTCCGAACAGCCCAGATTTGAATCCTGCCGACTACAAAGTGTGGAGCGTGATGCAAGACCGAGTCTACCAGACAACAATCCATGATATAAAAGATCTGAAGCAACGTTTGTTGAAAGTGTGGGATGGCCTGGACCAGAGGATAATCGACGACGCCGTTGTCCAATGCATGGCGTCAGCGCCTCCAGGTTTGCGTGCAAGCAGGAGGAGGACATTTTTGAGCATGTTATTTAATTAAATAATACAACCATACTGTTGGGGTCATATTGTTAGTTCAATTCTCTACACATGTGGAAAATTTTTAGAATGATTAATCATCAGGCATAAGAGATAGCCTAATTAGGAAACATTATATTGAATCTGACAGAAAATTGCTTATAAACTGCAATTTCGGCATATGAAGTTTAAATATTCATATCTTTTTATCCGTTCAACTTTATCTCATGAAATTCTTGGATCATATTCTTGGTCCAATTCTCTAATTATTTGAAACATTTTAGCATGCTGTCTTATCAGACATTAGAGATATAAGAAAAACAGTTTGGCTTAGTTTTTTTTTTAAATCAAGGTGTACATGTACATGTATAATTTTTGTCAAGTTGATGATGATAGTGACGATGACGAAGTCAACGATGATGATGATGATGATAGTCGTGATTGCTACGGTGTCGATAATGACAATGATGATTGATGATGATGATTGATGATGATGATGATGATGATGATGATGATGATGATGATGATGATGATGATGATGATGATGATGATGATGATGATGATGATGATGATGATGATGATGATGATGATGATGATGATGATGATGATGATGATGATGATGATGATGATGATGATGATGATGATGATGATGATGATGATGATGATGATGATGATGATGATGATGATGATGATGATGATGATGATGATGATGATGATGATGATGATGATGATGATGATGATGATGATGATGATGATGATGATGATGATGATGATGATGATGATGATGATGATGATGATGATGATGATGATGATGATGATGATGATGATGATGATGATGATGATGATGATGATGATGATGATGATGATGATGATGATGATGATGATGATGATGATGATGATGATGATGATGATGATGATGATGATGATGATGATGATGATGATGATGATCGTTTTTTATCATTATGTTTTTACTTTGATGAAGATAATGACGATCATCATGACGATGACTCATCGATGACGATGAAAACGGTGAAGATATACAACGGAGAAATCTGTGACACCCTTCCACTCTCTCTCGCTCAGTCTTTCCAATCACGTGTTGCACAGTCCAACCCTAAACCTTCGTGGTCTTATCATTTCATTCTTTGCGTGCAAGAGCAATCTGCAGCTGAAGCAAAGACTGATGGCTGCCAGGGTGACGCAACGAGACGCCGACAGAGGACCAACACCTGATGGTTGATAGTGTCTTCAACTATTCAACAGCTCGTTCGATTTATTGTAATAACCATCGTCTTGGAGGATTGAAAAGAACAAGGAAATTGGTTTAAACCACTTTCGTGTTGGTCGACAGTACTGTTGAAGTCTATGCATGTAGCAGAGTGTTTGTTTTCCGTGATTGCACCCTGCAGGGCTGAAGAGAGAAGTTCGGATGCCTATAGGTAGAGAAGTCAACTAGTCAAGTGTCCCTAAACTAGCTTCAGGCTTAATGAAAATATGCATAAAAAAATTGATGTTATAAAACTGCAGGTAAACGATCTGCAATTAAATATTCATGTATGTGATTATAATTTTATTGAGTAGTTAACTTGAAGTTTTTAAACTGATCATAATTATTATAGTTAACTCTCTGTGTAATATAATAGATCTATTTAAAAAGAAATAAAATAATAAATTTTTTTATACTTATGACTACTCATCCCTGGTCCCTAATAGTCACACACACACACACACACACACACACACACACACACACACACACACACACACACACACACACACACACACACACACACACACACACACACACACACACACACACACACACACACACACACACACACACTCTGGACATTAGCAATGGCGGCAACGATAATATTATGGTCGTCGCTGTCACTATATGGAGAGGTCGTATCGTCCGCAAAAGTTATAACCGGAATGTTCTATGTTCTGATTTGTAGTCAGTCAGGATTCTTGAATGCAGATGACTGATGGGAGAGATTGTGCATTTTGTTGATCAATCAATCAAGCAAGCAAGCAAGCAAGCAATCGGTCAAATCAATCAATCTTCTATTTATACTATCTGTCTATTTAGCGATCTGTCTGTCTGTCTGTATGTCTGTATGTATGTGTGTGTCCATCCATCCATCCATCAAACCATCCATCCATCTATTTATCTCCGCTATTTCCAAAATCTACACCAGAGTAGGCGTAATAATTATTGTCTCTGTATGGAATTTCTCTCTTCTCTCTGTCTGTTTGTCTGCCTGTCTGTCTCTCTCTGTCTCTCTCCCTCTCTCTCTCTCTCTCTCTCTCTCTCTCTCTCTCTCTCTGTTTCTTTCTCTTTCTCTCTCTGTTTCTCTCTCTCTGTTTCTCTCTCTCTCTCTTTCTCTCATTCTCTCTCTCTCTCTGTCGTTGTGCCTGCGTATTATTCCGACAGCTGGTCTTGAATCTTAAGTGACCCTGTGAATGCGATTTGGTTTGAATAAGTCTTTCTTCTCAGATCCATTCTTTCATTAATCCACTGAAGGGGCAACGGAGTCTCCCCACACATAATAAGTGGAGGGCCAACCCTACACAGACGCATGGATCAACCCCTGCATGCATATCATGTAGGGATTGAGTTCGACCCTAACTGCGTCTGGACTGAGTCCATGGTGGGGGAGGGGGTGAACTTTGAGGGGGTGGAGTGCCACTGTGTAGAGATCTCGAAGCGGCGCTATGCAAATTCAATTGATTTATTCATTGATTAGTATTGATCGATCAGTCGATATTATTGATTGACCGCATTGCTGAATAAACGAAAATTATATGAAAAGGCATATTCCCAGTTTTACTTCTCCGAGATCCTGCCATGCCATGCAACATCGTCTTGCTTTCAAAATGAACCAAACATGTTTTCCAGAACAACTTGCCCATGACTGTATTTCGGCGCCATATAAAATTATTGTCATCGTCATTACAATTCCTGTGAATCGACGCAAGACGCATGTTGTGCACTTCGCAATTGCCACAGGTTTTTTTTAACGTGCAGTTGTACACAAAATGTGCAGTTGTAGAAGCACTTCTGTACAGTCAAAACTAGCATAAAAGGTCATTGTCCTCCGATTGGAAGTAATTTACCATGGATGATGGGAAAGGAAAGGAGTTGTGCAGTTCTAAAAATTCCTTTAAAACTGCCCTGAATTGCCACTAGTGCTTCGTAGAAAATACCTTTATGTTAACGATTCAGTTAGAAAGTTACACCAAGGCTCATTGTAAGGCTGTATAAGCACAAGATTAATGATGCGAATTTTAAAAATTGCTGGTTCTACGCTCGACCTCACTAAACCTGTAGGCTACCTGACTGTATACGATCGACTGGAAGGATCTTATTAAAGGTTGAAAATGAGATTGCTCTATACGCTCAGTAGATCTTCAGAACTGACACCAAGAAAGAGGTAGGCCTATAGCTGTAACTATGGAGACTGGTAATTTGCAATAATCGGCATTGGTATTTTAAAGGCCTTAGCCGCCCTATATCATTTATATTTTTTAGCTCTTTTGCTGCCCGGTTTCAGTCACTGAACTAACTGCATGCTCGTTGTCAGAAGGCTATGGAATTGAAGGCATAGATCAGTATCAGTATTAGACCTAGAGATTCGGCAAACTGTTTATTAGAACTTCGGTTCCTTCTTGTAATAATATACTTCCTTGCCAACTTTGATATAGGTTAGTCATTCGAAGGCAGGGCGACAGCTAAAGTCGAGAATAGCCAGAAAGACACACGAGCGACGACACAGAAAAGACAATTAAGCTTAGTTGAAAAAATAACAGTTAATCTATAATTTCTTTTATTATAAAGTCCACTGATCGAGTGAGGCATGTTCTCAGTTCTCATTCCCACAAAGTTTGTTAATTAATTCCATATAGGCCTATGCAGCAAATCTCGCTGTTTAAGTCTCGTAACGAAGAGTTATTTTTGCTCGTTGTAGATTGATCGAGTTGACGTTGTCTTTCTCTTGAGGCTTCAGTGTTTCGATGACCCATGCACTGCGATCTGGCTCCTCCATCGTCCACCACTTTCTTCTAATCAATCCACCCCTTCATCCCCCTTCTCACCTCTCGGCTCAACAACGCACAACACAAAATAACATGATAAATTCAAAATTAATAATATTGGGCTTGCGGGATATTTGGCCTAATCCGCGCCAGGGGCCCTCCTGCCTTTGCGAGGAGCTTACGGGGTTTTAAACCACGCCAGAGGCCCGGCAGGTACTAATACAAATAAACTACAAACACACACACAACAACAACAACAACAACAACAACAACCACAACAACGACACAGAGCCACTCAACCGTCACTCACCACATTCTCTCCCCCTCTTCATGCCATTGATCTCAGACAGCACTACGTAGCGGTTCCTGAAGCAACACAGAAATCCACGAAGATAATTAATACATGTTATGATAGATAAGCCCATTAAATAACATTCAATTGCAAGCATCAGCAGGTCTATCGGGGTCCCAAGTGTTGGTTACGGTCAGGTTAGGAGTCGAAATGGTCGGTTAGGATCAAGTTAGGCGTCGTGAGTGTCGGTTTGGGTTAGGCTTAGTGTCATTAGAAACTGTCCAACAGTGTAAGAATTGTGTAAAAACAACTGGGGGGGTTTGGACCATTATCCACTTGGAATCGGGGTGTGAAAAACAGACTTTAACATGGGGCTCTAAGAAAGACTGGGGGGTTGAAACCCCCCAACCCCCTGCAATTCTCACCCTGCTGTCCAAAGATACTACATGTTATGCCGATCCCTAATACTGCGGTTAAGCCATAAGAATAATTACTAATTAATATTGATGATTCTGCTGGGTCGTGGCTCGTTTGTTGGCTAATAATTATTGATCCAACACAATCTGAAAAAATTGTAATCCTCTTGAGGTCACAATTTTGAGATCAGTCAACCCATAAATGAAGCGCAAATCTTGAATCACTTACATTTGAGTCTTCGTTCATCCAATTCAAACAACTTCAGAACCGACATTGAATTTCGATCATTCGTCTATTCTGGTATTTTTCGTCTTGCTTCAGAATTGTTTCTAAATGAAGTAAAATTGAAATAAGCAACGTCTAAATTGCGAAATCTATTATGTCTTTTATTGGTAAAATTCGTCATAATATGCTCATTCTTCTTTAAATAAAAATGATGCAAGTATAATAATATGGTTCGAAATATTTATGATGTCAAATTAAAACTCTATGAAATGATGTCATAACGCTGGCTGCGCTCTTTTGAATTGGAACAGAAGATACAGAGATAGACAGTGAAAAAGAGTCTGGCTGACTATATGCCTATCCTATGTCTGCATTATTTTGGCTGTGGTCCTTCTAGCTATACATGTATCCACTATCTGCTTGTATTGTGTCCTGTTTCCGTTTGTCCTCAACTCGTCTCTCTACAGTCTAACCGTCGGCCATTTTGGTTGCTATAGTAACGCTTTTTGAAACTTACTTTTCTATATTTTCGGTCTTTGAAATGACGGCGATGATATTTCTGTCATACGATTCGAATATAATTTCTTTTTCACTTCGTTGATCGTCTGCCGCTCAGTTCAGCAACTGTTCTTCGTCATCTTCTCCATCATCTTCATATCTTCATCGTCTTCTTTAATTGCCATTTTCGTCGTTTTTTCATCTTCGTCGACATAATTTATTTTGTCGTCTTCTGCGTCTACTTCTGTGCAGTCATCTGCTGAAATGAATCACGTGAACAAACGAAAATTACGTCATTTTGCGATGACGTCATAATCGGGCATTCTGACGTCAAGTGACTTATAATGTAAAAGAGACAATCAAAACTGTGCTGTTTTCCGTTCTAGATTCTGGATCGCATTGGGTGTAGTAATAATACGAAACAACTTTTGTAATAAAAAAATTATGTCGCTACTCTATTCTACTTATAGGTCTATCTAAATAGCGCATACCATCATATTGCGATGCAAGAAATTTGATTGCAACGTGGATTAGGCGTATACTTATGAGCACAATAATTCATCCTCAGACTGAAAACACGATTCGTAAACTCTGGTTCACCTTTGATTAGGTTTTCCGATTGAATTATGTCTGGGTTACCAGAATGCATCTGCTAAGAAATGGTGCACTTTAACTGATTCAACTCAGGTCGTTAGTCTTAGATAGCCTAACAAAAAAGATTCAGTGTAGTGGCGCTATATAGGTACTAAGAAGTAAATATCGGTGGTCCGGATGCAGTTACAATGCTGCCATCTAGGGAATAGATTGACTGGACCATTCGCTCTGCTGCCACCTGGCGAAAACGTGTAATAACACTACTGTATTGGCAACCATGGAAGATGGAACAATGTTGAACATGGTTGTCTTCTTTCTCTGTCTCTTACTGATGTATGCTATCTAGCCGATTTGTTAGGCGACATAAACGCCCAGTCAACAAGACATGGACTAACAATTGCAGACAAAAATGAAAAAACCACGAACAAACTCATGTGTAAGCTAATTGTCTGGCAAATATGCAACCAGTAGGCCTATGTAGGCCTAGCGTATGCCTACCTCCTCGAATCTTTCGGTTTCCTTAGAAGTCTCATCAATCGCCGTTATGCAGTCGTTTTGCTTTACATTATGTGCCGTAGTTTACGCTGAGCAAATGTGCTACCACTAGGTAGGGGAACCTTCTTGAATCTTTCGGTTTAATTTGAAGTCTCGTCAATCGGCGGCAATTAAAATTACAAAGCAGTGGTTAATTGAATTGCGCACTTTCGACGGGACACCCTCTTACTGAAGTATCTAGCCGATTTATACCCCGGTCTCTTTCAGCCTTCTCGCATCGTCTACTTCGATTTTCAAACAGACTTGATCTTCTGTAGTTCCTCATTCCTAGTCGTAATAATGATAATAAACTCCGAACTTCTACAGCGACCACAGAAGCGACGTCGCGGGAACCAGCTTATTCACATGCGCTTAATCAAAACAAAATCGATAGGCAGGGGGTC
The DNA here is from genome assembly GCA_945859605.1 of Lumbricus rubellus. Lineage (NCBI taxonomy): Eukaryota > Metazoa > Annelida > Clitellata > Crassiclitellata > Lumbricidae > Lumbricus > Lumbricus rubellus. The sequence continues at coordinate 7,798,989 of OX243827.1, forward strand.
AAGATCCGGAGAGTTATGTGAGCATTCTAAATTCTTAAACATTTATGACTCAATCCCAGTCTCCATATAGGCTACTGATACTCGATCTCAAATTCTGGCTGATAATTCTTCCTCCTCCTCTGCTTTGCTCAAGACCTATATTATCTTCTGTCGTGGCATTGCGCACTGGAAGTGCTCTGAACGATTCACTATAGTAGAGGCGCTATATAACTGACTTTATTTAATAGAAAAAATACAATACATTACTTATTTTGTTGCTGAGTGAGACTGCATTCAGTCCGGGCTTCCTGTTGCTTAGAGACCGTTCTGTATCCACTACTTGTACTCATGTTCATGTTCATTTTGTTTCTTTGGCAATAAATAAGTAAATAAATAAATAAATAAATAAATAAATAAATAAATAATAAATGACGATGCATTGTCTATGAGAAGTAAATCGCTTTCTGGTTCACGAGATGGCGCTAAAGTAACAGAAATCTTGACATCTGTTCAGATGTCTCAAAAGTCTAACCCAGGGACCAATAATTTTATTTTGTAAAAGTTCAAAGCAAAATTAAAATGCCGTGCTAGCAACAAATCAGTCAATATTAAAATGCTCACTCTACTACATAATATGGCTGTCTAAAGTTGATTCGCCAGTGTTTTACAGGTTCTTTAAAACCTTTTGCATTACCATGCCTAGACTGGGAGCGACTCTGAGTGGGACTTCTGAAGCGACACCACACCATATACATCATATACAGCCTAGTAGGCTGTAGGCTGAGCCTACAGTTCCTACACAAATTCTTGAATTGAATTAACGAATCAATGACAAAGCGAATGAAATGATTTTGTCAAGGAAGATAAAGATATTGGCACTGCGTGTAGGCTATAAGCCCTATGCTAAAACTGCACCATTTAAAATTAGTTTTGCAAAAAAATTAGAGACGGTCGGGTTCGCCCGCTCATATCAAGAGTGAGAATTGCCGGGGGTTTCAACCCCCAGTCTTTCCTAGAGCCCCATGTTAAAGTCTGCTTTTCACCCCCAGATTCCAAGTGGATAATGGTCCAACCCCCAGTTGTTTTTCCACAATTCTTACACTGCCCATATCCATAACCAATGCCGTAGCATCTGCTAACACAATCATGATGTAAGGACTAGAGGTGATTTTCATGTTGAAGCCCTTATTTCTGTGTGACATTTTGAAATAAATTAAGTAACCCTCCAAAACCTTTTTGTCCATTGACTCGGTTGCTTTTCGGCTTGCTCAAGATTGAGTAAACCCTCCCCAAAATAAAATTCTGACTACGGCCATGCCCTACCCCATTTTGCCCAAGGGCCTTTGAAACTCTCTCTCTAACTCGGCCACTTGCTGGAAACTATTGACGCTGGCCCGCCGTTAAGAAAGGTTTGAGACCCTGCCCTATTAAACCAACTGGGTCAGCAGCCATGCGTGCAGATGCTATATCACCCTTTATCACGTCGGTTACGTGAAAAAATAAGGTCAACATAAAATATATGTTGTACTGGTGATCGGTGCATAATCATATGATAGACGTCCTGTAACCCCTTGGTCCCTCTGGTTCTATAGTGTGTATAATTTTTATACCTAAACTCTGTGTATAATAGACTACACTGTGTATTTTATTGTTGCGCCATTTGTCAAGTCACGAAGGCCAACCGTGACTACAAGTCTACAACTCAATCGTGAAGAAACTGCAGGGAGACGAGAGAATGGATACACATCATAGACAGGGCGTAGCCAGGAAAACAATTTATGGGGTTTCCATTTGAAGGGTTTCTGATTCTGATGCACCTATAGTGACAGAATTGGCAGAATTGGTTATTGAAATTTATAAATTTCTTATCTGGAGGGTTTGAAGCTTTGAGCCGATACCCTCCAAAAATCATACGGTCATGAATCCATAGATGTAGCCTATGTACATGTATGTATGAGCACTTGTTATAGCGTCCCTTCAAGAGATCTATTCAGAAGCGCTGCCGACTACAGCGCGGACACTAAATCGGAGTTTCACGCCGAAGCGCTGAGCAATTGCGAGTGTGCTATGGACTTGCTCAAGGTCCCTACGAGGCGGCTTGAGGTGGATTCGAACCTGCAACCCTCCGGCTGCAAGGCGACGAACATACCCACTACACCACCGCCCTCCAGAAGATGTAAAGGTAGAGACAGGAGACAGGTTAATATGGGTCTGTAATTGTAAATTAATTTTCAATCGGGCGATATAATATGATTCAAAGCTGTCTTATTGAGTTAGACCTTTACAACCGACGCGTTGCCAAAGTGGCATAGTAATATATAGGCCTATCTCGAGTGTGTGTGTGCGCGTGTCTGTGTGTGTCTGCGTGCGTGTGTGTGTGTGCATGTGTCTGTGTGTCTGTGTGTGTGTCGGCCATTCATCCGTGTGTACTATAGTTTGGTTCTTAACTTCTTATGGTTCTTTCCAGAACCGTTTCTTAAACGCGGTTCGATTGTGAACCGTTCTAACAAAGCGTCTATAACAAATGACTTTGTACTCACTAACATCAGCTGAGTAAAGCAAACTCATCCCGCCTTCTATCTGCTCGTCTGTGTGCGCTGATGTGTGAGTCTATTTGATTGTGTCTGTGCGTATGTGTGTGTTTGTGTATGTGTGTCTGTGTCCTTGTGCCTGTGTGTCTGTGTGTGTTTCTGTCTCTCTGTCTGTGTGCGTCTGTGTGTTTGTGTCTGTGCGTAGGTGTGTGCTGTGTATGTGTGTCTGCGTGTGTCTCTCTGTCGTCTGTTTTGTCTGTCTGTCTGTCTGTCTGTGTGTCTGCACATTCTTCAGTCCCTCTTCTTTCTCTGCTTATCTGCTTATTCATTGGCCTGTCAGTTGCTTTCTCTGTTTCTCCGTTTCTCTGTTTCTCTGTCTGTCTGTCTCTGTCTGTCTGTCTATCTGTCTGTCTCTCAGCCTCTTTGTCTCTGTGTCTCTCTTTCTCCTTCCCTGCCCGTGTCTTTGCCTGCTTCTGTGTATCCGTCTCTGTGTATCAGTCTCTGTGTCTGTCTCTCTGTGTCTGCGTCTGTGTGTGTGTGTCTGTGTCTGTCTTTTTGTCTGTGTCTGTCTCTGTGTCTGTCTCTGTGTCTGTCTCTGTGTCTGTCTCTTTGTCTGTGTCTGTCTCTGTGTCTGTCTCTGTCTGTGTGTCTGTCTATGTGTCTGTCTCTGTTTCTGTCTCTGTGTCTGTCTCTGTGTCTGTGTCTGTGTCTGTCTGTGTCTGTCTCTGTATCTGTCTCTGTGTCTGTCTCTTTGTCTGTGTCTGTGTCTGTCTCTGTCTCTGTATCTGTTTCTGTCTCTGTCTTTCTTCCAGTCTTCACCGTTGATCGCTTTTCATCTTCCGCCATTTCTCACCCAATCCCAGTTATAACTGAACCCCCTTCGCCAACCCCAGCCCCCCCACAATTCAGCCCCTGCGGCTGTTTCACCCATCAACAACCCTCTTCTCGCACTCAATGATGCGCAAACACCCACCCACCCATTCACCCACCTACCCACCTACCGACTAAACACCATTGCACACGTATACTCAAGGTGCCTTATAATTTCGTCAGAGAGCGCTAAACATATTATATAGAATTAATAGATCTATGGTGTATACTCCACATCCAATGTATATCATAACGCGCACGTATTATTAAATAAACATCTTATATAGAGATCTAAACTGTATTATATATATATATATCGAGCTCTTTTCATGCATATATATACACGCATAATAATCTTCTAAGACTATAATTATATATGTATGTGTATATTATATTTCCCCGATCCTCTGTAATTGATTTGAACTTGAAATTGGTAAAATGAACCGCGACTTCTTATTCTTGCCTCGATGCCGATGTTGAACACAATAATTATTTCAGAATATATACATATGCATTTTTAGTAAAATAAATAGACTATCATGCGTACGTATAAATAAAAATATACACATGCATTAATGCATTATGCAATACGCATATGATAATTATATAGACTATGTGTTTACAAACACCATATAATACGTATCGACTATATGCATCTGTAAATAAGAGTGCATAGCCTATTCATTGAATGTTTGTTTGAGCTATAATTAATAGACGTGCAGAGTTCATGTTTTGACTGTTTCGGTTTTTATAAAATCATTTCTCGAACATTTCAGCTGTGTACGATCGTCTTTATACCTTTGATACGGTGTAACAGAGAATCTAAGCAATTCTAGACTAATAATTATTAGACAATTTTGCCTGTAATTGCATCTGAAATGACGGCTGAAATGGCACTTGAATTGTTGAACAGAATGGTGTTGAGTGGCTTGAACGACTTCATGAAGCAAGAAAGACTACCTCAGGATCTGAAGGAAAGTGAAATACTAGCATTATACAAACAAAAAGGAGATCTGATGGACTGCGGGAATTACAGAGGAATTAAACTGTTGGAAGTTGGACTGAAGGTGTACGAAAAGATCATTGAGAGGCGAATCAGAGAACAGGTCGAGCTACATGGCAACCAATTTGGCTTTAGACCAGGGAGAGGTACAATGGACGCAGTGTTCATATTGAGGCAAGTACAGGAAAAGGTATTAGAAGGAAACAACAAAAGATACTGGACCTTTGTGGACATGGAAAAAGCTTTCGACAGAGTGCCAAGAGATGTAGTTTACTGGAGCTTAAGGAAGAAAGGAGTCCCGTAGGTGTTGGTGCGCCTGGTAAGGTCGATGTATGAAGGGGCAAGAACAACGGTAAGAAGCAGTGTGGGAAATACAGGGAAATTTGAGATACGAGTAGGTATGCACCAGGGATAGTTTCTTTTGAGTCTTCCTGGATGGGCTTCCTGTACACTTCGATCAGACTCAGCCAATATTGATGAACGTCTCATTCAGTAAAACAATCGCACCACAGATAGACGAGAATCAAGAAGAGTGGGGCGCGGTGGGGTAGTGGGTATGTTCGTTGCCATGCAGCCGGATGGTTGCAGGTTCGAATCCACCTCAAGCCGCCACGTAGAGACATTGGGCAGGTCCTTACTCGCAATTGCTCAGGGCTTCGTCGTGAAAGTGTACGCGCTGTAGTCGGCAGCGCCTCTGAGTATAGGAAGTTTGAAGGGGCGCAAGTACACATACAAACAAAGAACAAAAAGGAGGGGCGCGTAAGACTTATAAGGAAAGACGGAAGAAAAGAATGAAAGAGAAAGGAGGAAGAAAGGAAGAAAGGAAGAAAAGAATTAAGACAAGAAGAGAGAGATAGATAAGGACGGTATTGATGAATTATTGACAGAAGAAAGGAAAGGTCTACGTTTGTAGGTACAAACAAAAAAGAAGAAGGAAAGAGGAGGATAGAGGAAGAAGAGAAAAAATCGGGTTCCTCTGTTGCACCGTCTGCCCCTCAATAGACCGAGATTCCTTCTTCAATATAGGCAACGCAATCTCGCGACTCAACGCAACCCATCGGGCAAAAACAAGTAGCATCTCGCCCTCCACACCCCTCTCCCTCCCTCTCCCATATCTCTACCCTACTCTCCCCTCCACCGTTTCTGTCGACTGCACTCATTTCTCGCGCGGAGGAACACATCCCTCCGCCAGAGTCGCTGATGACGGACGGAATGCCGATCCTGATTGGGCGCCGACCGAGGGTATACATGAAAATGACCGATAAGATCTATGCACACATAAGCACACACATACAGACCCACACACACACACACATACAGACACGTACACACACACACGCACAGGCACGCGCACACACAGACACACACACACAGACACGTAAACACACAGACACGTACACACACACGCACACGTAAACACACGCACACACGCACAGACACGCACAGACACGTACACACACAGAAATTACTTACATGTATAATGTATAATGTCATATGCAGTGGTGTATGAAAACATACAGAGACGAATTTGCATGCATGGACTGTGTGTGCGTGCGTGTGTGCGAGGGAGATAGCCAGACTGCCAGACAGACAGACAGACAGATAGACAGACAGACAGACAGAGCGAGAGAGAGAGAGAGAAAGTGTGGAAGTGTGTTTACGTACGTGCGTGTGCGTGTGCGTGTGTGCGTGTTTGTGTGTGTGTGTGTGTATGCGCGCGTGTGTGTATTCGCGCGTGTGTGTGAACGTGTGCGTGTGCGTGTACGCATGAATTACTTTGGTGTGTGTATATAATGGATGCGAAATGTCTCTTAAACGTAGAACATGAAAAATCGAAAATTACTGAACGTGGGCCACAACGAAATCTGCAGACCGATTTATCGAGCAGTCGACCATATATATTCAGCTGTCCAGAACACATAAACCATTATATATATATATATATATATTCATTTACATATGTAGGCTACATGGAGACGCCTATACACATGCAGTAGACATAAGGCAAGATGTAAGCCAACTCCTATACAAAAGCCATGCATTTATATAACTTGTAGTAACTCATATATATACATACATGTACATGTATATATGTATATTATTTATATGCAGTATCAATTGGAGCCTGGACCAATGCAATTTGTATTATGCGTTCATGCATAAGTTTTCCATATTAAACGGGTGCACTCCCTCCCTCCATTCTACGTCTCTTCCTCCATTCCTTTGCCTGCACCCTCACGCCCTCCCTACCTCTCTTCCTTCCTGACTCTCTTCCTCATATACTCGCTTCTGTTCACTCGTTCGCTAACTCAGTAACTCATTTTTGCTCACACACTATCTCGTTCTCTTTCTTACTCATCACTCAATCAATCTATCACTGACTCACTCATCACTCACTCAATCTCTCACTGACTCACTCAGCCACCCGTTCTCTCATTCACTCTTTCACCTCACTCACTCTCTCGCTCACCCTCACTCGCTCTCACTCACCTTACTCACTATTCAATCACTAACTCACTCACTTCTCTCTCTCTCTCACTTCACTCCCTCACTCACCCACCCACCCACCCATCCACCTCACTTTATCTTTCGCCCACTCGCACTCACTTATTCACTCACTCATTTACCTCACTCACTCTCTGACTCACTCTCACTCACTCACCTTACTCACTATTCAACCACTTACTCACTTACTCACTTCTCTCTCTCACTTCGCTCCCTCACCCACCCACCCACCCACCCACCCACCCACCCATCCACCCACGCAATAACTTGATCCTTCTTGTGTCCATATCGAAATATGTACATTTCTACATGCGCACATGTATCGGTATAATAATTCCATGCCACAGCAGCGGATGAATATCAGTTGCAGGCGAGTGTCATTCTACCCCATATGCACCAAATGACACCGCATGCATGCCGCCACCGCCACTGCCACTGCTCCCCATGTTCATGCTCACACTTACAGTTGGCCCTGATATCTGGACGATAGTGTGCGAGCCGATTTTTTGCCTATTCACGATCGAAGGGCTATATTTAGTGGCGGCAAAAGATTACGCACGGCCCGCGGTGCGACAAGTGCGACCCGATTTTTCAACTCTCCTAACTACATGGTACGCTCTGTAGATCTAGCTCACCCCCTGTTCCTCCTCCTCATCCTCCTCGTCCTCCTCCTCTTCCTCCACCTTCTTCTCCTTCTTCTGTTCTTTTTGCTGCTCCTCCTATTTATCCTTTCCTCCTCTTTCGTTTCCTCCACCGTATCTTCCATCCCTGGCATGCACGCGCGGATGAAGGTTGGTTTATGGTCTATGTAGAATGTGTTTTGAAGCGCTTCAGTCAGTCAGTCAGTCAGTCAGTCAGTCAGTCAGTCAGTCAGTCAGTCAGTCAGTCAGTCAGTCAGTCAGTCAGTCTGTCAGTCAGTCAGTCAGTCAGTCAGTCAGTTAGATTGCGCCCCACCCATCCTTTCTCGTCTGACTGACTGACTGACTGACTGACTGACTGCCTGACTGCCTGACTGCCTGACAGACTGACTGACTGACTGACTGACTGACTGCCTGACAGACAGACAGACTGACTGACTGACTGACTATGCAATAATTTTGGCCTCGGATAGCCTATACAGCGACAAAGAATATAATAACCCAGTTCACTACAATTTTGTGACTTATAGGTAGGTGGACAATGACGAAAAATGTAGCTGACTAATGTTTATTGCCATTGCATACAATGCACATTACACAGTGTTTTTGAAACGGCAGCTTCTGAATTCACTAAAACTGTGAATTGTTAGTCAAAATATTCAAATTTGTGCGGTTTTGCTACTACAATGTCTCCAGAACATTTGTACAAACCAAATTAACAGTCTAGTAAGTTTAGTCAGCTTCAGTAATGAGCAAGAAAGTCTATAATACAAATAAATTTTTAGTTTGTTGACGAAATCAACTTAATTTGAAGTAGATGATGGCTATTCTGTAAATGCGTCGCAACAGAAAGTGAGAGTTTTCCAATTGGCCGGTGTGGCATGGAGTCGGACACAATTTCATGCCGGACAAGATTTAATTCCACACCGGACCAAATCTGAGTCAGACATAATTATCGGAATGAAATATGGCGACCTAATTAGACGATGACCTAGTTAAATCGACAGCCAATCGGAGCAAGCGATTGGAAGGGAGCCAGTTGAAAACTGTCCAAATGTTGATATGTTTCAACTCGAGTGAAGGAATTCAGTTTGAAAAGTCCACACACATCTCCGAAACAAATAAGATATTTTTAGAGATACTTTGGAAGGAAATCAGAAGCTGAGTCAAATCTAATAGTTACCAATAAAAACTTCTATTGCGCCATCATTGGAATGACTCAGATGTAGACCCTATTCTAAAGAAATTGCTAAAGAATGTTCACTTTCTTGCATTGAAGTGGCGCTATATAAATTTCAACTTATTCATTGGCTCGTAGACGCTGCAGTGCCTCACATGAATTATTATAGTCGCTACACAAATCCGTCACTGCAATTACAATTACGATACAGTTTATGGGGCCAATTTTTGAGTTGAGGCTTCGTATAATTCTTTAAAAAAAATAACCATAGCCACCGTTTTACTGCTTCAAGCAACAATAATTGCAACAAACATCCCTTTTTAGTTTTTAATGCTCAACGGAAACTGGAGCTAGCAAAACAAAAGCAAGGGGAGAGAACCCTTAAGGAACTTCTGTCTAGCTGCCAGGGTCACACAAGTAGGCAGGCTTAAAGTGTGGCAGGACGGTCACAGGCGGCGTCCTGGCACTTATTTTCAAATTTCTATGCCGTCCTGCCACTTATTTGGCCAGGTAAGAGGCGTCCTGGCACTTCTTTTTTGACACTTTTAGCACTTTCTTCTTCTTTAGCGAATGCAGTTCGCACCAAGCCATGCCACCGCGGCGGGACCCTCGGCAAGATGTAAAGCCTGGAGTCCTCCCGGAAAACGAAGAAGGCGGCACTCATTCACAATGTGCGACATTGTCTGTATTTCTCCACAGCAGCACAGTGGGTCATCAGCCTGTCCCCATCTCACCAGATTCACTGCGCAGCGGCCTTGATCCGTGCGGAAACGATTTAAAGTTTTCCACAGATGACGAGGGAGATCACCACCCGGAGGCCAGACAGACGGCACGGCCACGAGCGAACGATTCACCACTTCCATAGTGGGCCATTCTTCGCACCAGGCCGAGATAGCTGTCAAACCCTCCTCCGGAGGATCTCTCCAGATAGGATGTCTAGACGGTAGACGCACTCCTGGGTGGAGCGCAATGTCCGCGTGCAGCGGCAGTCTTTCGTCATTTCGGATCTTAGTCAGCATCTTTGCGCAAACTTCAGCTCGACGGAGGTAGGGCGGAGGGATGTTGCTGAGCACCGGCAACCAAGGGAGTGGAGTCGCTCGAAGCGTACCCGACACCAGCCGCATAGTCTCGTTTAACTTGACGTCAACATATCCGGTGTGGGCCGAACGGGCCCATACAGGAGCGCAGTATTCCGCAGTGGAGTAGCACAGGGCCAGTGCTGAGGTTCGCAGGGTCGTAGCTCTAGCACCCCATGTTGAGCCAGCAAGTTTGCTGATGAGATTGTTCCTTGCGCCCACCTTCGCAGCGGTCCTTCTTAGGTGCTCGTGGAATGTTAGCGACCTATCCAAGGTCACACCCAGGTATACCGGATTTTTGTCATGTCGGAGGCGCTGACCATTCATCACAATATCCAGCTCCCGCACCGCTTGAGCATTGTGGAGATGAAATGAGCTGGACACTGTTTTTGTGACGCTTGGCTTGAGTCTCCATTCCGTGAAATATCCTGCCAGCAACTCTACATCGGCATTGAGGATCTCCTCTACCTCCTCAAAGGTCCTCCCCTGAGCACCCAGGGCGACGTCATCCGCATAGACAAATCTGCGGGACTGGGTGTCAGGCATGTCATTGATGTAGACATTGAACAGGCAGGGTGAGAGAACCGATCCCTGGGGTAGGCCGTTTAGCTGGGTTCTCCATGCACTGCACCGATCCCCCATATGAACTCTGAAGCGTCTGTTTTTGAGGAACGTTTCCACCGTCATTACAACCCATCTCGGAAGCACGGCTGCCAGTTTCACGAGTAGTCCTCTATGCCACACCGTGTCATATGCAGCCGTCAGATCCAAGAAGACCGCACCAGTCTTCAGATTGCATTGAAATCCGTTTTCTATGTAGGTTGTGAGCGCTAGTACTTGGTCGCAGGTACTACGCCCTCGACGGAAGCCGGCCTGTTCGATCACCACCACCTCCTCCAAAGTTGTATTTATTCTGTTCAGTATCGCACGTTCCATTGCCTTGAAACAAACCGACAGCAGCGATATGGGTCGATAGCTGGCAGCCTCGTGTGGATCCTTTCCAGGTTTTGGCACTGCGATCACCTTTGCCTGCCGCCATGCTTTTGGAATTTTCCCCTCCATCACGATTCGAGAGAAGAAGGATGCCAGCCACTTCCGAGCTTCCGGACCGATGTTTTTCAGGAACTCGGGCGATATGTTGTCGTAGCCTGCCGCTGTCCCCGCCTTGACCTCCCCCAGCACCACCTCGATTTCCTCTGTTGAGAAAGGAGAAAAATCATCGCACGACGTTCCCTTCTTCAGGTACTGACGCCACTCATCCCTGACCCGCCTGGTCGTGCTTTTTCCCATAGGGGCCTTCGCTACCTTTAACAGGTGGCTGGCCACTGCATCCGGCGTGACCAGGTTGCGACATTGAGCCACTGGGCGTTGCGCTGCCCCCAGCCGTCGGATGAGGTTCCAGCTTTTCCGGCTAGATCGGGTGAAGTCCATCGACGAAGTTGCCTGTTCCCATCGAGTGCGTCTGTTTGCATCCAGCATTTCCACCAGATTGTCCGCTACCTCCGGATCTCCCGACTCCTCGAACTCCCTCAGGAGAGCCTGGCATCTCTCGTCCAGGCACGGGGTGTACCTTGGTCGCACGCCCCTCGGAACAGACGACTTTGCTGCACTGAAGATTGCACCTCGGAACCTATCGTAGGCCTCCTGGATCGGAATGGTGCGGCTCGGGATCGTAACGATGCTGCGCTCAAGTGTTTCGCAATACTTTCCCCAGTCTGCCTTACGGAAGTTCCATCGTTGTTTCAGCGGGCAGTGGATGATGGGGAGCTGGACTTTTAGCACTGCAAGTAGGCCATGCATGATGCACGTGAGAAGAAAGGGCAACACGTTTTGCAAATAATTATGTTAATAAAAAAAAATATATCTGTAATAGTTAACTACATGTAAATTATGAGGCAATGTCATGAGGCGCGGTCGTGTGTCCCTAGCCCACATAATACTGGACAACAAAATTAATGTTAACTTTAAATGTTAACGTTAGATGTTAACGAAATAACTTTGACCGTTTGTTATAGAATTTGACGTGCTGAGCACGATGGTTTTTCAGAATTTTTGCATCACGTAATTCATTTAGCAAAGCAGTAAACAAATAAAATAAAAGAATGTAGGATGAATCATAGAGATGATATTCGGCAGCTTACCAGAAGACAACATCAATCAACTGATTTTTAAAGTCATCGTTTTTAACAGAGCGAAACAGAGGAATTCCGAATAAGCAAGGGTAAGTTGTTCCAGGTCGTTTTGGCCCACACTTTTAACTATGAACTTACGGGTATATTGGGGGTCCGGTAGCGCATTGGATAGCACACTGGCATAGAGATCAGAGGGCCAGAGTTCGAATCCAGTAGGATTGGCGTGCCTTATTGGCTGCAATTACATATCGCAGTGTATAATTGCAGGCTGTCTGTTCTGTTAGTATAACTAAGATTAATTTTATGTCTTCAGTGATTTGTGCTCTTGTGATATTCATGAACGATTTGCAGTATTAAAAGAGGCTTTACAAATGTCTTAAGACAATTAAATGCAATACAATAGGCTATGCATATATGTGTGTGTCTGTGCGTGTGATTGTGTGTTCTGGATATCTCGTTCAAGGTGCATGCCTCTGCCATCTGGAATTCGCTCCTGCTGTATTTTTGTTGCACTTCAAGTATGCATTGGCGACGTTTTCATGTATATAGTGATTATAGTCCCATCTTGTAAAAATTTCTGTGAGCACCCCATGTACAGATTAATACTGTATAAGCACGCATCTTGAGCCAGATACATATATACAGGGTGGTCCAAAAAAAACTGCACAATGATAAATTGATAGTACTTTATTCAGACCAATTCAAATATAACCGTGAAAATTCACAAAAACACAGCAATTATTTTTACTGTAACATTACATGGATGTATTTCGTTACATAAAATGTTCAATGTGTCCTCCTTGCTGCTCGACCACGCATTGAAGCCAACGACGCCATTGATCAATTGCGCGGTCAATGAAACGCAATCGCTGTTCAACTGCTGTCCAACTTTGCGCCTGTACTGGTTAAGTCCGAGATCTTTCTTTACAATACGTTTAACAGTTGAACGTGAAATTCCGGTTTCACGTGCGATCTCCCGTGAGCTCTTATGGCTTAGCGGTTTGTCTTCCTGGCTACAGATAAGGTCGCTTACCAACTTGATATTTGCATCTGTTCGAGCTGATTTCGGACGTCCGCAACCCGGCTTCCTAGCTGTGGTACCTTCGGTATCAATTTTTTTAATGAGGATAGTACGACGTTTCCATGTCTTATTTGGAAATTCTTTCATCATACGCAAGAAAAATGGCATTAAACATTGAATTGTTATACATTATATCAAGAAAACTGTCACTGTGCAGTTTATTTTGGACCACCCTGTATATATATATATTTAATTAAATACATGTGTATATTTTATATATAGGCATAGAATTATAGATACGTATGTGTTGTTAGATCTATGCATACATGGAATATTGCATGGATTGGGGGTGAACGACAGCTGATAAGGAGTTGATGTTCTTTAAGCTCTTATTTCATTCGCAACTGCAGAATCGAGCGCGTGATGGAGGAGGAGGTCCAATGGATGGATGGGTTTTTAAGTGGCTTTGATGGGGTGGGATCTCGGAATGTGGCCCACACCACGGAAGGAATGAGGAAGGTATTGACGGAAGAGAGGTAGGGCTTCAAGTTCAGATGCTCAAGTATACCCACCGCGTAAGACTCGAGGGGTCAGGGACAGGAGAATCTAAAAGAGATGGGGTTAAGAGAGAGCAGAGCGATGATGACACCCATCCACCCACCCCCTCTCTTGAATGCAGGAATTCGCATGGATTCAAAGTACGCTGCTATACGGCAAAGTACACCAGCATACTTGAAAAGCGACAGTTGGTGCACAAACGTCTGCCCCTTACTCACCCCATGCACCACCATAGTCCTTTATTACCCCATCGCCCCATCCTCTCTCTCACCCCACCACACCGCCCTCTTTCTCAGTTCTCATCTCACCATGCATTCTGCAACATTCTCACCCCACCACCCTTGCCCCCTTATTACCTTATCACGTCTGTGATGTGGGGCACCGTGGTGTAGCGGGTATGTTCGTTGCCTTGCAGCCGAAGGGTTGCAGGTTCGAATCCACCTCAAGCCGCCGCGTACATGGATCTTGGGCAAGTCCTTCATTCGCAATTGCTCAGCGCTTCGGCGTGAAACTCCGATTCAGTGTCCGCGCTGTAGTCGGGAGCGCTTCTGAGTAGATTTTTGAAGAGGCACTACAGCAAGTGCACATACATACATACTCGTGTCCTACCACCTTCGTCTCTTTCTCACCATACATCTCTATCCTTTCTCACCTACCCCTTCGATCCTTTCTGCACCCTTTCTCATCCCACCATCCTAACTACTCTCTGCCCTCATCTCCTAAGGGTCATCATCATCATCATCATCATCATCATCATCATCATCATCATCATCATCATCATCATCATCATCATCATCATCATCATCATCATCATCATCGTAATTGCTCACCAGTAATTGGTGCATGGATAAATAAATAAATTTTTAAAAAATAAATAAAGGATGTATGTGTGAGTACTTGCTAATGCGCCTTTCAAAGATTCTACTTAGAGGCGCTTCTGCAACAGCGCGGACACTGAATCGGAGTTTCACGCCTAAGCGCTTAGCATTTGCGAGTATAAGGACTTCTGGCTCAGGGTCCTATAATATACATGTAGTTTATACGGTTTTAGTTTAAGTAAATTCGTGTCTGGTTAACATACGATGGTCTGAGAAGCTAGTAATCGAAACAATCACATTTGATGTCAATTGCCCTGCCTCCAAGCTTCAGAAGAATTGTATACTTACGACATTTACTATCTTATATTTATTAATGCGCATTATTTTAAATCCTGATCGCTTGACAGTTTTATTTGGCCGCGCTGAGGAGGAGAGCGCCTCCGAGTGTAATAGTCCCATTTAATAGGCGCTATACAAATTCATCTAATGATTGAATGCGTTGTGTGTAGATGATCAAGACTCATACCTTTTGCGACGTCATATACAAGATTCAGTGCACTCGTCTTAGACGTGAAATGCTGTAATTTACAAGCAAACAGTGAGACGCCTTCATACATTGTAGGTGCATGGCGATCTATCGTTCTACACGGAAATGTACCGATTCGTATTGATCGGAATCTTTGTACTCAGATCAATAGATAACTACTGCTCGAGTTGCTAAGCGTTTCGTCTATTGTTGTTTTCCGCAATTGTTTTGAATTGCCACGGGCAAGCAGAAAACTACATAGTAAAATTATTAGTATCACTTCATGTGTATTATGCTTTGTATGCTGTGCTATGAGCAATGCAATCTTCCGCCACTTCATCCAACAACGTTTTCCGAAGTGCATTCCGCGGAACTATAGGGTTCCATGAAGGAAAGAAGACAATGGTTCTGGTTCCGTGACGGAAAAAGACAATGGTTTCTTGAGGCTTGAGTGAAAGAAGACAATGGTTCCATGAAGGAACGAAGATAATGATTCCATGAGAGAAAGGATTAAGACAATGGTTATGTATGAAAAATGAGACAATGGTTCCGTGAGAGAAATAAGACAATGGTTCTGTGAGAGAAAGAAGACAATGGTTCCGTGAAGGAAAGAAGACAATGGTTCCGTGAAGACAGAAGACAATGGTTACGTGAGGAAAAGAAGACAATGGTTCCGTGAGGGAAGGAAGACAATGGTTCTGTGATGGAAAAAAGACAATGGTTACGTGAAGGAGAGAAGACAATGGTTACGTGAGGGAAGGAAGACAATGGTTCTGTGATGGAAAAAAGACATTGGTTATTTGAGAAAAATAAGACAATGGTTTCGTGAGGGAAAAAGACAATGGTTCTGTGAGTGAAAGACGAAAATTGTTCCTTGAGGCTTGAGGGAAAGAAGACAATGGTTCCGTGAGAGAAAGAAGACAATGGTTCCGTGAAGCTATAGCAGATGATAGAGATGCATGGATACGTTGTTACTTAACAAAAGACGCAACGAGATAAAGGCAAGATTAAGTCGGAAATCTCCCAACTTCACATTTGCAATGGACTTCAAAGTTTTACACTCATTTTCTAAGTCAGCCAATTTCTTTCATGTGCTGAGT
>OX243827.1:7819925-7927016 GCA_945859605.1 Lumbricus rubellus
ATGAAAGTTCTGTAGGGTCTATTGGGCAGGCCAACACTGTGCATACTAACTGTATACTGAATGCTGAGCTTTGACTTGAGGATGTTCAGTTCGAAGTTATAAAATATGTACGTGAAAACAAATTCGAGATTTTGATGGCATAGGGACGTATACGTTCCCAGAAAGTATGTTCATTGTTCAATCTTTATTTCGTTGACCAGTTTGTTTGTTTGTTTGTATGTGCACTTCTTTTAGCGCCTCTTCAAGCTATCTCTACTCTGAGGCGCTCCCGATGCAGAGCAGACACTGCATCGGAGTTTCACGCCGAAGCGCTGAGCAATTGTGAGTGAAGGACTTGCCCAAGGTCCTTACGCGACGAGGTGGATTCGAGCCTCGAACCTTCCGGCTCCAAGGCAACGACGCCGCCACTTTGGTCGCCTGATGTCACAAGTCGTTCTTTACATCTACCTTTGAAATGATGAAGCGTTCTGACACGTAGCCTAAAGCCACAGGAGAAATTAAGCGTGTGTATAATTAAATAGCCTTATAGTTTCACCTCAATGTCATGTTTGATCGCTTTGCCGATAATTTGGTCAGCGGTCATCTGTCACCCGATCAACTGTCCGGTCGTTCGATAGTCTCACCGTTCTGTAGTATACAGTCGCCGTTCAAATGCCAGTGAACCCATTGGGATGCTATATATAGTGAGGGGATGTGATGGTAAACAATATGGCACGAAAAACGCACGGATGCGGGATCGCCTCGCACTGATCTCTCAAGACTCACCATTCCAATTTTTAGATGATGCTGGTAAAATGAACAAAATGAGCAGTATTATAGGACACGACGGGAGATTTGCATGGCTGCCAACAGTTAAATTCGACTCCTGTAAAAAAAGGACAAAAGCACCGTAGGGAATTTATATCTTCAGTTGAGGTCAACATCAAAGAAACTCCAGCGTCAAACAATTGTCTTTTAGACAAAACTATAGTGGATTGGAAGGATTCACCCTAGTATTATACACCGTGACTCAAAAAAAACTAAGCCAAATTGTTTTGCATATATCTCTAATACCTGATGACATATGAAGCTACAATTTTCCAAATATTTAGAGAAGTGGACCAAGAATATGATTCCAAAATTTCATGAAATAAAGTTGAACGGATAAAAAGATATGAATATTTAAACTTCATATACCGAAATTGCAGTTTACAAGCAATTTTCTGTCAGATTCGATAAACTGTTTCCCTATTATCTCCAATGCCTGATGATTAATCATTCTAAAATTTTCCAGATATGTAGAGAATTGAACTACCAATATGACCCCAACAGTATGGTTTGATAATTTAATTAAACAAGATGCTCAAAATGTCCCCCTCCTGCTTGCACGCAAGCCTGAGGGCGCTGGCGCCATTGCAATGGCAACAGCAACGTCGATTATCCTCTGGTTCAGGCCATCCCGCACTTCCAACAAGCGTTGCTTCAGATCGTTTATATTATGGATTGTTGTCTGGTAGGCTCGATCTTGCATCACGCTCCTCATTTTATAGTCGACAGGATTCAAATCTGGACTGTTCGGAGGCCATAATGTGGGAGAAATGAAGTCTACACAATAACAGACTTGCTGAAAACTGAAATTTCAGGTGATGAAGTTGAAATATCCATATCCTTCTATCCCTTCACATTTATGACATGAAATTTTGGAATCCTATTCTTGGTTCAATTCCCTAAATATCTGGAAAAAGTTTTTATGATTACTCATCAGACATGAGAGATGTAAAAAAAATTGTTTGGCTTACTTTTTATTGAATCTGACAGAAAATTGCTTGTAAACTGCAATTTCGGTATATGACGTTTAAATATTCATATCTTTTTATCCGTTCAACTTTATTTCATGAAATTTTGGAATCATATTCTTGGTCCACTTCTCTAAATATTTGGAAAATTGTAGCTTCATATGTCATCAGGTATTAGAGATATATGCAAAACAATTTGGCTTAGTTTTTTTTGAGTCACGGTGTATAAGCTTATAAGTCATTTTTCGTAACTGTACACCCATTTTTCTACCCGATGAAAAATTGTTTGCGTTCACGTTTTTTTTTCACCCATCAGCATCATTTTACATATTTCGACCAATGGGTGCAAGACTTTAACTCATCTTCAGGCACAGGGCTCGTGCTTATAATGAAATGAAAGAGTCATTCTTGCTACTTCTCTACCCTGCAAGCGCCTTAACTATGACTGCGTTGCGCTCGCAGCGTACGATGCGCTGCGCATTCAGGGTATATGGTTAAAACTGCGGATGATTAATAACGACGTTCCATTGAGTCCGGCGCGTGCATGCGTGCGACTCGACGCGTACGGAGACCAGAAGAACCATAAGGAGGAAAGCCACAAGGAACGTTGCATGTGCTGCATGGATATATCCTGCATCCAGCACACACGGTCTTATCGTTTCCTCTGTTATATTCCGGCTGAATGGAAATAAGGGAACGTGAAGGATTTGCTCAGTAAATTAATTGTGATGCCGTCCCAAAGGTCGCCAACTTTAGACGATATATACAGCGGATTACAGTTATATATATATATATTTATATATATATATATAATTATATATAATATATATTATATATATACATATGTGTGCATGTAATCTGTATATGTAGGCCTACATAGTCTATATGATTCAGCTGTATCTGGCCCGATTTTGCTATTACTAAACCAGTGTTAATATGTAATGTATATATATATATATATATATATTATGTGTGTGTGTGTCATAGTATCATGGTTTCTGCTGATGTAATGTCATTAAATATATTTAGAAATATATACATACATATATGGCAATAAATAGGCAACGCCAGCATCTGGTATATAATACAGTGTGTGATTTATTTATAAATTAAATAATGCAGACTGAGTTCCACGTGTGTGCGTGGGCGCACCATTGTGGGGAACAGTTGTGTAGGGGTATTTTCGATGCCTTTGAGCCGAAATTTTGCGGGTTTGAATCCGCGCGTAGAGACCCTGAGCAAGTTCTTCACTCGCAATTGCTATAGTGCACTTCGGCGTGAAACTCCGATTTAGGTACCGCGCTATAGTTGGGAGCGCCACGGAGTAGACATCTTGAAGTAGCGCTATATATATAACAAGTGCTCATACACATACATGCATAATTGCATATACAAGGTGAGTCAAAAAAGATCTCCCTACGTTTTTTGCCAATATCCTGGCCAGAAGTAAGAATTTCGAAATGCAATTTTACAGTCTTAAAGACAATTCATATTTACACATGATAGTCAGATTTCATTAAAATATTTTAAACAAAACAAAAGTTACACCACTTTTAGTGAGGTCATCCACCGTTTTTTGACAATTAAAAAATAAACGCTACAAATATTAGGTTTTTTTGCCAACATCATAGCCAGAAGTAAGAATTTTGAAATGAAATTTTACAGGCTTAAAGACAATTCATATTTACATATACATAATGGCCAGATTTCATCAAAATATTTCAAACAGAACAAAAGTTATGCCACTGTTAGGGAGGTCACCCACCACTTTTTGAAAATTCAGAAGCGAAACGCAACAAAAAGTAACAAAAACACGATTTTATTAAGTCTCATCTCAAATAACTGTTGTCAAATGAACTTGGTAGACTGGTAGTGCTCCACAACTTGTGTTCAATGTGTCCACCACCAGTGCCAAAACTGCTTTCGAGTCTCTGTGCAAAGTTCTTGATGGATCTCTGATTAATCTGACAGATTCCTTATTTACCAATTTGATTGTCATCTTGCTAAGTGACTTCTTAGTAGGCTACTGACTTGCAACTACGCTGGTACCCTGGTTCTTTTTAAATAGTAGCCTAATGATAGTGATCATCTGACAATATCAAGGCTATTTGATAACAATTATTTGAGATGAGACTTAATAAACTCGTGTTTTGCTACTTTTTACTTTACGAATATTAAATAAGCTTATGTATTTTTCTTTTATTATTTATATATAGAGGATACATTTAAACATACAACAAACTTGACTGCAACCACTTCCGTTTTCACATAATAATAATAATTATACACTCTCCAGTTTCGAACCTCCTACGCTGAAGTTGCGCATCTGGGAGAGGATATAGGCGTATCTCACCACTCGGTGCTGACTGCTGACATCTACCCACGGTGGTGCAGAGACGATAGCTTAACCCTCAAGTGAAGAAGAGCAATCTTTGCGTCAATCACCGTTCAAACGCTTTCCCTGCGTCTTTAAAACGCAACAGATAAATCAACGCGGTTCTTTATTATATAATTATAGCGCGTCTGTTTTCACAACTTTTTTTACAGGATGCGATAAGGCCTTTCAGCGCCGGACGAGCGGAAAATGTTACCGACTGCAGTAATGAACAACTCCTATCAACACATGTACGATTCGTACCGTTGCATCACGCCAGCCTTCAGCGCTCCTCCGTCGGGTAAGAACATATTATCACGAGTTCGTTCACGCGTTCATTCCCAGCACCTCTATCTATCTATCTATTTATATATCTGCGGTATATCTCGCACCTCGTCGGTGCATTAAGACGCACGCGCACTTATCGCGCATGCGTACACGGGACCATAGAGTCGTTGATGGGTTTATAGAGGTCGCTTTCGCCGGTCTGACCTCGTCGTGAACCCTACCATTCGACGCCATTTATCGAATTGGCTTTGTTTCGAGGTTTTCATTATTTGTCTGAAGGAACTTTCGAGGCACACGTTTCACTGCCTGGGAAAGAGAGAGACGAATTAGAGCATAATCCATTAGACAATGCGAATTGACTAGAAAAGGTAATCTAAGGTAATGTAGCACTTTCGATGTATGTGAAACAAACCAGGGCTTTTATAGTGCGCAATTGCAAACAAAATTTAAAAAGTAGTTCTACTAAAAGAGGCAACAATTCAGATATTTATATATATAACGCCCCTTCAAGACCATCTACCAGAAGCTACTCAGAAGCGCTCTCTCCAGCTAAAGAGAACAGTCTTAAGAGCAAAGTAGCACGTGTGGGGCGCGGTGGTGTAGTGGTGGCGTCGTTGCCTTGGAGCCGGAAGGTTCGAGGTTCGAATCCACCTCGCCGCGTAAGGACCTTGGACAAGTCCTTCACTCGCAATTGCCCAGCGCTTCGGCGTGAAACTCCGATGTAGTGTCCGCTCTGCATTCGGGAGCGCCTCTGAGTAGGGATAGCTTGAAGGGGCGCTATAACAAGTACACATACAAACAAACAAACGTGGTCTAAAAGGCTCTAGACATTAGACGTATAGTTCAACAGTGAGCCCATTCCAGATTGCAAGGCCACTGGGCCAGCGACAGAAAACGCCCGGCGGCATACGGCGCCGCAAAATAAAAGTGCGCAACCCAAGGGACAAAGAGTTCAGCTTGCTTAGAAGAGCGGAGAGAGCCACAGGACGCTTTTCGTGTTTTAACAGAATATAAATTGAATGCCGCCAAATATAATCTAGTGGATCCCTCGATTATCCTAAACACTACTTCTACTCGAAATCTTTTACGAATCGTTTCTGCCTTATCGGTTACTTTAACCATCAAATGCGTTTCTGGTTTATTCTATACGAGCAGAAGGTTTTGGTTTTCAGTTTATTTTTTGCTTTTTTCATAAAAAGACGCATCATAAGGGTTAAATTTCCGACTGGGGGATAACTCAATTAGTTCCATTAAATTTTTCCTTTTTCGAAATTACATTTTCTAATTGTTGATTAAATGTCTACGTTGAGAGAAGTGACGCGCTACATAAATTGTGGTTAGTTGTATGCAACCGTATACCTATTTGTATCACGTTAAATTCTTGTTATTTTGCATGCATGTATAATTGTATATGCCAACATGGAGGCATCCATATATGTATGCATGTATGTATGTATGCATGCATGTATACATGTATGCATGTAAGTGGGGCGCGGTGGTATAGTGGGTATGTTCGTTGCTTTGCAACCGAAGGGTTGCAAGTTCGAATCCACCTCAAGTCGCCGCGTATTGACCTTGGGCAAGTCCTTCACTCGCATTTATTGCTCAGCGCTTCGGCGTGAAACTCCGATGCAGTGTCCGCGCGGTTGTCGGGAGCGCCTCTGAGAAGAGAGCTTCAAGGGGCGCTAAACAAGTGTGCACAAACAAAGTATATGCTGGTATGCTTGTGTGTCCATATGCATGCACACACTACTAGTATACTGATAGTAGTATAGTAGTGTTGTTAATTTAGATGACGCGATGAATCAATGAGGATTGGCAGTGCCCTCCCTCATTTTGAAAGCTTGAGATTGGCACCACCCGATAGCAACGTTGCAAGCAGTCGGTTTTGGCATCATTTTCTCACGTTGTCTTTCTGCAACCGAGCTGCTACTGCTGCTACTGCTGCTGATGCTGAGCCAAGCATCTATAACGGACACCTGTTAGGCGTGATGGCTTGCATGCATCTATCAATCTCTTTGGCGCATCACGGCATCGAACAACATCTTATACATTTGACTTCATTGTCCACTCTCATAGTCGTTGTACAAGAGGAAGACCTGAAAGAGGTTCTTCTGCCAGGTTCTGCGCTAACGGTCCTAACTCTGAAAACGGACGAAAGAATAGGGCGCCAATAGGTGGTCTTACCAATTGATCATCACCCTGCAGCCTCCGGACCAAGAGCATCTCTCGTCGAAATTGGAATGTTCAGCGATTGCTTTAAGGCATTGCGATTGGTGTAGCAAGAGCGAAAGGGGAGTAAGAACAGGATGGAAACTGCGAATGGATTGAAAGATTGCTGAGGAGGAATGAGGGTAGAAAACGTTGGGATGGATAGAATACCGGACAAGGAATTAAGAATGAAAGATGAAAGCGTGAGATTGGAGATTGGAGAGAAGCAAGAATGCTATTGGATTATTTGTTTTAAGAAAGTTTGGTTGGCCAGAGAGATGGAATAACAGACGGACGAAAGGACACACGGATGAAAGGACGGACACACAGACAGAATGACGGACACACAGACATACAGAAGGACGAACACACAGATGGAAGGATGGACACACAGATAGAAGGACGGACACACATACAGCAGGACGGACACACAGATAGAAGGACGGACACACAGACAGAAGGACGGACACACAGACAGAAATACGGACACACAGACATACAGAAGGACGAACACACAGATGGAATGATGAACACATGTGCACATACAGAAAGACGGACTTACCGACAGAAGGACGGACACACAGACAGAAGGACGGACACACAGACAGAAGGACGGACATACATACAGAAGGACGAATACACAGTCAGAAGAACGGACACACAGACAGAAGGACGGATACACTGACAGCAGGACGGACACACATACAGAAGGACGGACACACAGGTAGAAGAACGCACAAACGGATAGAAGGACGGACACACATACAGAGGGACGGACACACAGACAGAAGGACGGACACACAGACATAAGGACGGACACACAGACACAGAGACAGCAGGACGAACACACAGACAGAAGGACGAACACACAGACAGAAGGACGAACACACATACAGAAGAACGAACACACATGCAGAACAGACAGCAGGACGAACACACAGACAGAAGGACGGACACACAGACAGAGGGACGGACACACAGGCAGAAGGACGAACACACATACAGACGGACGAACACATAGACATAGGTACGGACACTCTGGACACACTTCATAAGAGACTAACGAAAGAATGAAAGAAACAGAGAGAGACTGAAAGACAGATGTATCGAGGAGAAAGCACAGACGACAGTCGAAGAAACCATGCAAAAAGACAGAAGACCAGACAAACAGAAGGACGTCCGAACTGTCAAAGATCCGAGTAATCCTGGGGTGGCGGGGGTTAACCCAGCAAGGGTCAGGACACTGTGGCCATTTGTCGGGTACATTCCCCTTCCGTTGTCCACACGGCAACGAGCGTCGATTACCTGGGCAAGTAGTTCTGGCGCATACGCATTGCTCATTACACGTCTCTGTCTCTCTCTGTGATCCAAACTCTGGCCCTGCTACGTTTATTAAGCCTCACTTGGACGCCACCGTCGGTTCAACTCGGTTGTCATAAATATCCCCTTCGTCGCTAGAGTTCGCCCCACAGCGTGACGCGCTGTAGAGTAGAATGAGTGGCGACAGATCAACAGCTTCCGCCTTTGCTCTTCCTGTTGTTGTCGTTGTCGTCGTCGTGTTCCGGAGAGGAGGAGAGTTGGAGGAGGGGGTGAAGAACAGCGGCGGCAGGAGGGGCGATGCATGGCTGATCGAACAGCCGTGAAGTTCAGTGGCATAGATCACTTGAGGGGGAAGCTACCGTACATGTACTATACCACAGTCAGTGTCTTCACTCAGAAACATCTGCGCGAATCTCAACTGTATGTAATGGTTGAATGTACTCACCAACCCACTGCTCACTGTGCTCAGTAATGCAAGCGTCATGTATGCTTGAGCAAACCTGTAACTCGCCATGCAATAAGAGCTAGAAAGTGAGCGAAAAAAATTAAATATAATTATAATATGAGCAAATGAGTGCTGAAGAGTGAGCGAGTAAGATCCGAAGTGAGTGAGAAAGTGAGCGAACGAGTAAGTGCAAGTGAGTGAGATTGTGAACTATATACAGTGAATAAGAAAGTAATTCATTCATGCTGTCAATCCTTCATTCTATCACTCATCCTCTCTGTCACTCATTATCCCTTTCACTTATTCCTTCTGTCACTCATTTTTCATGTCGATCATTCTTTACGTCACTCATTATACCTATCACTTATTCTCTCTGACACTCATTTTTCATGTCAATCATTCTCTCTGTCACTCATTTCCCATGTCAATCAGTCACTCATGTCACTCGTTAAACCTGTATCAATCAATCATTCGGTTTATTTATCTGTTTAATATAAACTAGAGCGACTCCGTTAAAAATGTCACGCGCCAAGTAAGCTCGGTTGCTTGTGGTCGGAACGGAATTGAAATTATGTAGCGCGTGTGTGATGTGAAACGCGTGGATGTCAAGGCACGTGACGTCGCTATCGTGATAGGACGAACCTTCGATTGTCGTCACGTGCTTGGTGCTGCTGAAGAGCGAGAAAAAATCAGTGGCAAAGCTTCACCTCAAAAAGTATAAGACCACTTACAATCATTTTCACCACTATTACCACCACCAGTCTAGCATGCTAATTTATTTATTTATTTATCTATCCGTTTCTATAGCGCCTCTTCAAGCTCTCTGCTCAGAGGCGCTCCCGACTACAGCACGGACACTTCATGGCAGTTTCACACCAAAGCGCACGAGAAATGGCGAGTGAAGGACTTGCTCAAGGTCCCCATGCGGCGACTTGAAGTGGATTCGAACCTCGAACCTTCCGGCTCCAAGGCAATGACGCCACCGCGCTTCACATCTACCACATCTACCACATCTACCACATCTACCACTTCTACCACTTCCACCAGTCCAACTCATCAAAATTGTCTTTGGACCATCTTACTGAAATAGTCTACCGGTACCAACAATAATTATGAATGCACCATTTAGTCACAAACAGATCGCGAATCATCATGCGAAGACATCTTGATTAGAAACTACTCTATTAGATCTACTTGTCTATGTGGGAAAATTTGCTCAAACATGGTTTCTCATGATCTAGCTTCAAAAGCTGCCATGACTTTCCCGGAATTGAAAATAGAGTAATGCCACTTTTTAGGCATATATGTAACTCAGTTTTTTTATAAATCAAAAATAAATTAAGAGCCTAATTACGATCGTTGCAATTAAACATAAGTCTAGCCTATTATAAATCGTCTATTTTAACGCTTAGATTACATGTAGGTCATAAATTATCGAGGACTTAGAAGCAAAGGTGCACTTAACTGACTACGGGTACAATGCTAAGAGAGCTACGCACTTTGCTTCTAATCCATCGATATTTGCGATAACGAAAGAGAAAATAAACCACTAACAATTTTCTATGAGAAGTCGGAAAATGAAAGCTTCATTTGTTCTTGTTCTGAATTTATATAATTATTACTCTATACGTGACTCAGAAATGAATGCTGCTTTCACATTAATATACACACACATCACACATCAACAAACGCGCACACTCGCATGCATACGCACACTCGCATAGTACGCGCACACTCACACACCAACAGACGCACATAATTACACACATATACACACACATCAACGCACGCGCACATCTACACACACGTACCTTCACACAATCACATGCATACGCAAGCACACATGTGCACATACAAATGCACAAAAGCCCAAATGCACACGCACATACACTCCACATTATATGTAGCTAAATAATGTCATTGCGCGAGTGTCTGAATCAACAATGCTCGACTTCCAAAGTCACGTCTCACAGCAAGTGCAACTATGGTAGACGGCTCGCGGTCCACCTCAGACTGACGACCGTATCCGTATCACTCAACTGCCGACCGGTGACAATCAACCACTCTCCCCCACCACCACCCCCACCCTACCCCACCCCAAACCATATTGCAAAATATAGACTAATCGAAAACACGCTTCGATTTATATACTCGGTCAGTCTTCCACACCTTATTCCTAAAAGACCTATATTATTATGCTTGACGCTAATAATTATGGTCTTTTACACGTTATTCCTAAAAGACCTATATTATTATGCTTGACGCTAATAATTATGGTCTTTTACACGTTATTCCTAAAAGACCTATATTATTATGCTTGACGCTAATAATTATGGTCTTTGACACCTTATTCCTAAAAGACCTATATTATTATGCTTGACGCTAATAATTATGGTCTTTGACACCTTATTCCTAATAGACCTATATTATTATGCTTTACGCTAATAATTATGGTCTTTTACACGTTATTCCTAAAAGACCTATATTATTATGCTTTACGCTAATAATTATGGTCTTTTACACGTTATTCCTAAAAGACCTATATTATTATGCTTGACGCTAATAATTATGGTCTTTGACACCTTATTCCTAATAGACCTATATTATTATGCTTTACGCTAATAATTATGGTCTTTTACACGTTATTCCTAAAAGACCTGTACAGTGTACATTTTCTAAAAGACCTATATTATTATGCTTGACGCTAATATTTTACTAATTTCATTCAACCTGTGATTATTTTAATTTGTACCTTTTATTATACCAATTTATCACTTCAACGTATTATAGTTCATTTATTTATTTATTTATTTATTTATCGCATTTGCTATAGCGCCTTTCATCTATGCATCTATGCATACACAATTACACATGTAGCCTATAATTATGTAAGCAATGTAGGTGTAACCTTTAATACATGTATTAATAATAATACACATGCTTTCAATAACTGCGTTTTCTCGTTTTCTCCTTTCGCTGATCTATGGCGTTGTATCGGGGTCAATAGGTGCATTGGATGGAGCTCAGAGGTCGTGACGAAAGTCTACGTTATATAATATTATATGGCAACCAACTGTTACGAGGAAAGAAGAAGAAGAAGAAGACGAAGAAGAAGAGGAGGAGTAGGAGGAGTAGGAGGAAGAGGAGTAGGAGGAGGAGGAAGAGGAAGAGGGAGAGAGAGGGAGAGGAAGAGAGAGAGAGGGAGAGAGAGGAGAGGGAGAGAGAGAGGAAGAAGGAGAGGGAGAGGAAGAGGGAGAGGGAGAGGGAGAGAGAGAGGGAGAGGGTGAGGGAGAGGGAGAGGGAGAGAGAGAGGGAGAGGGAGAGGGAGAAGGAGAGGGAGAGGGAGAGGGAGAGGGAGAGGGAGAGGGAGAGGGAGAGGGAGAGGGAGAGGGAGAGGGAGAGGGAGAGGGAGAGGGAGAGGGAGAGGGAGAGGGAGAGGGAGAGGGAGAGGGAGAGGGAGAGGGAGAGGGAGAGGGAGAGGGAGAGGGAGAGGGAGAGGGAGAGGGAGAGGGAGAGGGAGAGGGAGAGGGAGAGGGAGAGGGAGAGGGAGAGGGAGAGGGAGAGGGAGAGGGAGAGGGAGAGGGAGAGGGAGAAGGAGAGGGAGAAGGAGAGGAAGAGGAAGAGGAAGAGGAAGAGGAAGAGGAAGAGGAGGAAGAAGAAAAAGAAGAAGAAGAAGAAGAAGAAGAAGAAGAAGAAGAAGAAGAAGAAGAAAAAGAAAAAGAAGAAGAAGGATCGGACGAAAGACGATTTCCTCATTCGACTGAACATCATCGCAAATCAAATCCTGCTCTCTACAACAGTAGTGGCTGCTAAGAGTAGACACTGGAGTGGCGAAAGATAAGTATTATCATAGTTGGTGATCACTGTCAGTGGCTATATGCATGGATCCATTGCAAATGCAGGTGCGACTTGTATTTGGATGCACCTGCATGCTTAGAGACCCTGGGCAGCGACTCTCCTATAGGTCCTGTGCGAAAAGTTCAGAGACGTATACAGATGCATAATTATAATGTATAATATATATATGATTATATATGGTATAATTTTATATATATATATATATATAATATGTATATATATTATGTATATAAAAATTATTTGTCATTTGCAATTATATATATAATTATAATTATATATACACGGTGTCCCAATTGAAGTGAGCCCCTTTTTGTTTTGGCGATATACTTGTCAATTCTACATGAAACTCTATAAAATTTCACAGCATCTAAGAGGGATAAATTATCAATGTTTCCTGAAAATTCTATCCAATTCTACGAACAACGTCCACAGTTATGCTCGTTCAAATTTGGGCAACTAAAATTGTAAGTTTCCAACATGTAAAAGATAGGAAATTAGTGTTAGCGCTGTTCTTCAAAACTGATGTTCAAAATGTCCTCCATTAGCTCGAATGCATGCTCTAAGGCGATTTCGCCATTCATTGATTGCATTGTCAACAATCTCTTTAATCAAAACGATTCCATTCTTCCACATTTCGCTGTTTGAAGTGATCACTGATGAACGTCACGCGTATGCGAGTTTCATAAGGCTGCGATGGGTCAGTTTCTGTTAGAAATTCCTTTAAAAATCTTTTGCAACGTAATGTTTTCTTCTATTAAATTGTTTATTAAACCCAAATCATCTTTGCTGAAAACCATTTTTATTATTGTCCCCTAACATGGAAATGACGGAAATATGACGGAAATATTTATTAATTCATAAAGTAAGGCGTGCAGTTGCAAGCAATAATTTTCTATCTTTTACATGTTGGAAACTTACAATTTCCTTTGTCCAAATTTGAATGTGCATAACTTCGGGCTCTTTTCGAAGACTTGGATAAAATTTTCAGGAAACATTGATAATTTATCCCTCTTACCTTCTCTGAAATTTCACAGAGTTTCATTTAGAATTAACAGATATATCGCCAAAACAAAAAGGGGCTCACTTCAATTGGGACACCGTGTATATATATATCGTATCATGCATTGTAATATACAAGTTTTCATTGTGACCGCTTCGGAATACCTGTTGCCTTATTCATGTAGATTTTTTTACTATCTACACAACTCTTCCGCATATAGAAACCGCGCCATAATCAGTCACAGTATAATTATAGCAGAATGGATAGACAAAAACACGTATAGTAGGGTACGGGTTCGAAAGTAGAAACATGTAGCCCCAAGACGGTTATTGTGAAGACCCTGCAGGCCCGGATTAAGCATTCGGGGGGCCCGCCGCCATATTCACAGGGGGGCCCCTAAAAAAGCCCCTAATCGACCCTTACCTTTTGAGACCACACATAAAAATCATAACAATGGGAGGAGACGTTTTTCAAGTCTGAAGCCTTGACTATAGCCTAAGCACTGAAATTATGAAACATTGTTCTTAAAATGACAGCCTGAAATGCTACGTAGCTACTTTTGCAGGGTGAAAATTGGAAAAAATCAAAAATGGGGAGTGAATGTGTCCTCCCAAACCGTTCCACTGCTTGGCGCTTCGCGCCTTGGCGATCGTCCTTCGGTTGCTCTTTCGCTTCCGCCTCCCCCCCAAAGCCAAGGCCAAGTCTCCTCCTATGCGGGCGCCAATATTGTTCACAATTTTCTATACTCTGCGGTGGGATTTAACTGGACAAGAATGTCACTGAAAGAAACAGTATCTAAGACTAAGAGATCATAGCATAATGTGTATTGGAATTAAGACACCATGACTCACAAATTTCAGACTCTGCATATTATGTAGGTTTAGGTCTACCTTAAGTGCTTTAAGTGTAAGCCTAGTTCCAAAAGGAAATGCCTGGATGTCCGTCATTTCTCTAGGCTCTCCAAATAAGTGGCAGGACGGTGCTGAGGTGTGAAAATAGGTTCCTGGACGCCGTGCATGGCCGTCAAACCACACTTTAAGATCTGCCTATACCTGTGCATCCTTTCCATACACAGCGCTTAACTACGAATAAACATACCGATCTAGCACTTTCCTTGACCCATCTGACGCGACTGTCGCCACGGATTTGAAATATATCAAGTTTTGGGAACAGAGAAGTTCACGCTATTTGCTTTACTACCAACGGGTTATTTGCAATCCATGCATTCCATGGCTATTCGCCTTTTTTGAGCACCGGAAGGTTGAAATAGTTTGCTCTCTGGCATCGTTTACTTTCTTCAAAGAAATTATAATTGGGCTATGTCAGGGATCGGGTACCCCGTCAAAAGCGCGCAGGACAAAAGCGCGCCGACAAAAGCGCGCCGACAAAAGCGCTACCCGTCAAAAGCGCGCAGGACAAATGCGCGCCGACATTAGCGCGCAGTCAACAAAATATCGACTAACGTACACAGACAAAAAACGAAAGAACTCACGAACAAACTCATGTGTAATTGTCTGGCAAATATGCAAACAACGAAAGAAATTCTAATGTCCAAAAATTAAGTAAAAGTTCTGGAAAAATTATACTGTTAAGTCTAATTTAATCAAGGCAAATTTGCAAGTAACGTGAACTACGGGCGACAAATATAATGTCCACAAAAATTAAGTTAGGAGTCTCATCAATAGGCGTTACGCAGTCGTTTTGCTTTACATTATGTGCCGTAGTTCACGCTGAGCAAATATGTAGGCCTAGTTGGCCTAGTTAGCGAACCTCCTTGAATCTTTCGGTTTCCTTTGAAGTCTCATCAATCGGCAATAAAAATTACAAAGCAGTGGTTACTTTAATTTTTAATAAATTTTGTGGGCAAACAACTTTCATCAAAATAGGTGGCTGAATCATTGCCGCGATGAAAGGCTTTGAATACTGGCCACATGTAGGTGAAAAGTATAGGTGGGTATTACTTAAATTTATGTTAGGCGAAATGAAAGTACAGACTTTGGTCCACGCCTTCGCGCTTATGTCGGCGCGCATTTGACATCTGCGCGCTTTTGTCGGCGCGCTTTTGTCGGCGCGCTTTTGTCCTGCGCGCTTTTGACGGGACACCCAGGGGTCTTATTCCGGTATTATCTAAGAGTTATAGGGGCCCATGGTGCATTGTTTGCTCATAAAAACCAATTAGGCCTAGCAATTAACGTAAATTTACAATGTCCTTTAAGTGAAGTTGAATAAAGGAAAAAATGAACATTAAAAATTCTTGTTGTGCACGCACGGGGGGCCCCTGACGGCGGGGGGCCCGCCGCCATGGCAGACATGGCGTACTGGTTAATCCGGCCCTGAGACCCTGTATAGGGCATTTGATCGAGCCCTTTATTTCACTAACATGTTAGTTATACTCAGAGCTTTTGATTTTCTGTCTTAAGTTTGTGCATGCACTTTCGAACGTTGGAAGAAGTGCAATGTCAGGACGATGGTGCATGATCGAAGTTGCATATGAACTCCAGTGTATCCGTAAAGTAAACCTATATCGTAAACTGTATCTGTGGACGTCTATTTCTGCTGCCACGTGCAGGCACATTAGTCTACACAGCAAGATTCTATAGAAACAGCGTAGGTCACAAGAACTTATTATTAGGGCCAGACAGTTGTTATAACCGTTTCTACTTTGGAAGTAGTAGCAAGTCATCTAAATCGACTCAGACGTTCAAAGGAAACTATTACTCGGGCTCTCTTGTATAAGGGTTAACCGCTGAAACCGTATACGTCCCATCGTAAAACAGACTTGATAGGAGAACATTCCGCTCATGAATATCCGAGTGCCATTAGTATCACCTTCGCAGTCGCACGGTGCTTTCTTACGCACTCTAAGTAGAGAAAAAGGTCGATTGGCTACACCAGCGACATCACCTTCTGGTGTGATGGTGTAAATTGGTGCATATGTTGATCATCTACGGAGCACTAAATCAGTGCACCTCAAAGATGCTTTTTTTGGTCTTCCAAAATCATCTCGCTACGCAATTAAGGCTGAATGACAGAAGATGAGTATAAGTATAAGAATCTTTAGAATCGTTCCAGTCCGAGATGTCTCGCAAGAACAAGATGAACCAGTGACTGAAAAGTTAGACTTGCACCGGAAAGGAAGACGGCATGGGCGCTCGCACATAGGGGCAAGAGGGGGCACTTGGCCCCACCCCTGGAAAGTTGAAACCTATTTTTATAACTGCTACTTTTTGGTTGTTAACAAATTTCTTTGCACTGAAGAAACTATGTTCATGAGAAAAATCATAAAAAGTGAGACTGAGACATTTACATTAAGAAACCTCTATGAAAAATACCCGTGCATGCTCTAAATTTCCCGATTTACATTTTCAACTTCTTGCTACAAAACACTCCAACCGTGACCATCGAGGTTTTCCCCATCCTGCAAAAATTTATGCGGGCGCCCATGGAAGACGGTACCCAGGATTTTGTTTAAGGGGTGTTTACTCAACTTTGACCAAGCCGATAAGCAACCAAATCAACTGTCTAAGGGGTATCCGGACATTACCCCCCGGCCCATTACCCCCCTGCCATTACCCCCCTGCCATTACCCCCCCGACCATTACCCCCCGTAGGACATTACCCCCCTGCCATTACCCCCCCGTTCGTTTACATTTAGGTCCAGTGAATGCATGCATGTATGTATGTATGTATGTATGTATGTATGTATGTATGTATGTATGTATGTATGTATGTATGTATGTATGTATGTATGTATGTATGTATGTATGTGTATGTATTCATGTATGTAAGTACGTATGCGTGATGCGTGTATGTATATAAGTATGTATGTATGTAGGTATGTATGTATGCATACTTGCATACTCACATACACACTGACATGAATACTTACATACATACTTGCACACATGCGTACTTACATGCATACTTACATACATACATGTACGCACATACATACTTATATACATACATACTAACATAAATACTTATACATACATACATACATACATACATACATACATACATACATACATACATACATACATACATACATACATACATACATACATACATACATACATACATACATACATACATACATACATACATACATACATACATACATACATACATACATACATACATACATACATACATACATACATACATACATACATACATACACAGGACCTAAATGTAAAAGACCGGGGGTAATGGCAGGGGGGTTATGTCCTACGGGGGGTAATGGTCGGGGGTAATGGCAGGGGGTAATGGCAGGGGGGTAATGGGCCGGGGGTAAAGTCCTAGACCCGTCTAAGGGGCTTTGAGAAGTGTCGTGAGCTCTTACAGCGGGGATCTATATACATTGCAAATCATGGTCATTATTAACTCATCATACCGATCTAATCTATTGCAAAATGCCCCAAAGAAATAAGAACTTCAAAATTAAATCCCCGTAGCTTTTGCATATCCTTTTAGTGAAATTGTAACTGCATTATCTCATTTTTATATCACTTCATTGGGTGGGGCACTGGGGGTAACATAGATTTGAAAGAGCTATACCCCCGCGAGGTGGTTACCATGTAGGGACCTTAACAAAGTCCTTTAGGCAAGATTACTCATCTCCATCTATATTTGAACTTGTAAAGTGGCCTTAAATATGTATACGCACCTCTGAACTTTAGAACCAGACCTTAAGTTGCGCATCCATCACATTCTGCTTATTTGCCAATGTTTACACTAACCTTCTTGGAGGGGGAATACTTCCTCCCCAAGAGCGACATTCCTACCAAAAAAACTCGAGCTGTTGCTCACATGAATGTATGTACCATACCCCTCCACCCCAGAAATCGGTACATGTATGATTAGGATTCCCCTGCAGAAAAATTTGGAGATGTAAAACTTACGCGTTAGAATAATTGAGAGCGCAGCATTGATGGACTTAAAAAATAGTCGTCAGGAAAAATGTCTTGTGAAATTGGTGTCTTCAGTGTCTGGTTCAGAGGTCGTCGTCTTCACAAAACGAACGTTTTTTGCGCCAGCCCCCGCCCGCAGAAATCTGAATCTCATCAAAAAGCAGATGGACTAGATGAAACACTACTTTTTTTACCTTAAAACGAAATATTCGAGATATTGAACGGTTTTGAACCGATTATAGTTTTCTTTTGGAAGGCCACAGGCTGATACCTTGTCTGTTAAACACTAGCGCAATATAATTAATTAATTAATTATGACTTGAGACTGAAACTGTATATGGGGAGGGGAGGGCACGACCGTGCCAACCGACAAGACCCACCCGTAGCATTCCACTCTTGACGGGGAGCCAGTGGAGCCTGTTCCTTTCATACAGGGTGAGCCATAAAAAGACCCTCCTGAGGGTTTTCGCAAAGATCATGGCCAGAGGTAAGAATTTTGAAATCAAATTTTACAGACTTAAAGGCAATTCATATTAATTTTATGTGCAATGACCAAATTTCACCAAAATATTTCAGGCAGAACAATATAATATCATTATGAATTTCTACAGTGCTATCCATGGCACTGTTTATTCATAATAAGCAATTTTGTTGTGTCAACAGCTTCAAATGATATAATCGCATGCGCAAATAAAAACATCTTAAACGATGACAGGGAACATTATTTTATTGATATCTGAACCACGTATGGCCTATATGAGCACTGAAATCATTTATAATTTTTTAAAGATGACAGCTTTTATACGGTTACAGGGTGCAAATCCAAAAACTGTAAGCAATTAGGAGGCGACACTCTGAAGTCTTAAACCATGACTATGAGCATTGAAAAATGAGCAATTTTATTAAGCTGACAGCTAAAAGTGCAGCCATTAAACTAAAGTGAAGATATTTTTAAAAAGTAATAAAATAAGAGGGGTTATTTATTGAAGTCTTAAACTATGGCTATCAACATTGAAAATGAGCAATTTTACTAAGCAGACAGTATAAAATTGCTATACTATTGGCCTACAGTGCGGACATTAAAAAACCTATAAAAAAATAGGAAGGCAGCTCAAAATGCTACCATTACATTGGGCAAATATAAAAAATTAAACAAAGGGAGGGGTCATTTATTGAAATCTTATACCACGTCTCTGGGCACTGAAATAATCAGCAATTTTATTAAGACGACAGCTTAAAATCTAACAATAACAGTATGGAAATTTTGAAAAGTTAAGCAATGGGGAAATGGACATTTGTTGAAGTTTTAAGCGATGTCTTTCAGCACTGAAATTATGAGAAATTTGGTTAAAATGACAGCCTAAATTGTTGTCATTGCATTGTGGAAATAACAAAAATCGATGTTAGAGAGGGGCACATCCTCTCGCTAAACCCCCTCCTCTCTGCTCGGCGCTTATATGCCGCTCGTTCGTCCCCCAAACTTCTGGACCAAGTCTCCGCCTATGACTCCAGAACCTTGTTCATGAGATGTTCGAATACACATTTTGTCTGTCATTGACACTTTCGCAATTTACATTTTTTAGATATTTAAATTGTATTGGTTTAATATAAAAAATATTAAATCTGTCCGCTTATTTATTTACCAACAAGATCGCCATCTTGCTAGGTGACTTCACTGTGACGTGCAGCTACGCTGGTACCCTGTTTCTGGTCTAAATGATAATGATGATGACTATCTGGCAATATCAAGGCTGCTTCATAACAATTATTTGGTATGAGACTTAATAAAGGCGCTTTTTTATTACATCTTGTTGCGTTATGTTTTTGATTCATAAAAACCAGTGGATATAAGTGATATAACTTTTGTTCCTTTTGACACTTTTTCGTCAAATTTGGCTAATATACGTAAATAGAATATATTGTCTTCAAGTCTGAAAATTTGATTCAAACTTCTTGCTTTTGGCGAAGATATTGGCAAGAAACCTTAGTCGGGTCTTTTTATGGCCCACCCTGTAAATCTGTCCTCCACAACTGCACTTAAAAATATCTTGTGTGGACGACCCACAGGCGACTGTGTGTCGGATGGGTAGCAAGAACTGTACGGTGGGTGAACTCGTGGGCTCCACTCTGTAGCCTAAGTGTGTGACCCTATAATTACATAATCCAGCCGTATCTATCAGTTTATAGGCTATCTACACGTACCCAGAGGACCTTTGCTCATTCAGGTGCAGATTTTTATGTCTGCTCTCTACATCGCTGAAATCTGTAACCCTATAATTATAAAACCATGTGATGGGTTATCTATCTACCCATAACCCTCGCTCTGGGTCAGCTCTAGTTCTCCATAACTTTATGTCTATGCCATAACATTATAAAACGCAGAAATTTTCTTATCGGGTTAATTGGTGCAATCGTCTGCTGTGACGTCACGTTGATATAATCCCGCCCTCTGACCTTATCTGTCGTCTGCCGTTAGCACCGAGCAGACGTCTTTCAAATTGGAAGAAGGCAGAACAAGAACACTGCGGCCTTGGAGACGATTTTTACGCCGAAAAACAATCTCCATGCACGCTTTAATCCCGCCCTGGTTTTCTTAATCGCAAACTCTTCCGCATCTAAAACACAGACGATATTTTTCTCAATTCACAATTCATTCGCTTAGCCTGTTTCAATGTTGTTCATGAATATAGGCCTATGCGTGTTATTTTTCGATTTGTAAAGTAATCGTAAACTCTAAACTTTTAAAACGTAACTCGAGAGACAATCGCAGGGCACAGGTTTAATCACGAGCGCTGCATCGAGTCAGAGAGGTTTCAAATGGTAGTCAAAGTAAGTCTTTTTTCAGTTTGCAGGGAGACAAAGAGCATATCTTTATCTATGTGTAGGCCTAATTGTATCATTGCGGGCTTGTCCAGGTGCGTTTAGACGTTTTTTGAAGGCCCTGTGTATATAGCTAGTAACTGTTAGGCTGCATATAGGGTACTGTTTGAAAGCGCGCATGTATTGGAAATCCAAGCAAAGTAAATGAGTTTTGATGAGAGATGGTATAAAAAAATTATGTAACCCACAAAGCGCACATTAATACACGTTGATGACTGCACGTCGTACACACGCATGTACACACACGTATTCATGAGTCTATAGTAGGCTAACCTTAAAGGGGCGCATGAAGACATACAAATACGTGCATGCATAGTTGCATAGGGCCTACATATATACAATACATTATTCATAAATACATTATGCAATGTGCATACACACACACACATCTCATCGTCATCATTATCATCATCATAATCATCAATTCATCATCATCATCATCATCGTCATCATCGTCATCATCATCATCATCATCATCATCATCATCATCTTCTTCTTCTTCACAAACTATGTTTGGTTAAGCTATGTCACCTGTAGATGTCCGACGGCGTTTTCACCAAGTTTTTATGTCTGTCCAGAGCGATGTTGCTCAGCCATAGGCGTATGGAAATGTCGGTAGGGGGAATTAAAGATTTTACTTCTGCCAAAAAAATAAAGATTGACGTCGTGCACTGATAGGCGTATGGGTTAATAGGTTTGTCTGTACAATATCAGAGCTGCACGTTCTTGCTCCCATACCCGCCGAGTAAGTATAATAGAGGGGCAAATGCTTTGGAATCCGGCTACTTTTAGAGCCAAGACTGGGTAGATGTCTTGTTTCTAATATATAAAGTTTATGATTTATACTTTTTAAAGTAGTCTATATGATTGCTGACAGTTAACTATAAACAGTTTAAACTTCAAATGAGCAACCAGGGTTTGCTCAGATGCGTTAGGTCTGTATCGCAACCTACGGCACTTTTCAGCCGAGGTGTGGGCGGAGCGCGCCTGAGTAGTAACCTGAACGGCGCTATGTAAATCTCCACAATGGATGGATGAATGAATGAATGAATAATTGTGTTTATAAATACGCCGCTATTTCGTAAGTCGTGCCTGTTCTTGTATTATTTCAAGTTATAATTTTTACCTAATCTAGGCCTATAATAGAGTCTTGAGATAGTTTATGGACCTGTGACAGCTCTGTCTAGGGGCCAGGAATTTCTCTCATTGGCACTGCTAAGTCTGCTTGCGTCTACCAGTGGTCTCAGTAACGGTGTTCATCAGCAATCGCAAGATTATTGTGTCTATCGTAATCCATGGCTAAGAATAGCAGACATTTGAGAAGTCATGGAACTTGTGAATTCCGTGATATCAGATCTGGTACTTGTCTTGAATGCCGTCAATTTACTCAAATGCCACGAATTGATGCGATTTTGGGGGGAGAATTTCAACTCGTCAATTTTCGCCATTTTTTTACAAAACCATACGCCGTGAGTTTAGAACTTTTGTCTGCTAATTTCTGCTATCCCTATCCATATATATATGGTTGTTTGTGAACTACAGTAGCTATATACTAACTCAATTCGGGCAATATGGAAATGGGAGATAATGTCGTGTGCTAATGAGTGTTGAACCTCAAGTAGTTTGTTTCATATCTGCAATTGTGTGACCAAATAATTCTAGTTTAGGCTACTTTGAATATATAGGGTGACACAAAAGTTCGTTCACCGTTTTCAAAATGCGTTATCTCTGTAACGGTTTCATATTTCTTTATAGTATTTGGTCAGTGTATACATGAGTCAAATGAAAGATATTGGTACAAATTTAATTATGATCCGGTCCGTTTTCGCCATTATTCATAAGAAAATGTAAAGACGACCAGTTTTTGCGGAAAAACTGCTTTCATCAAATTTACACAGTAAAGAAAATGTGTACACGCCTAGCCTCGTATACAAACGTGACAAGACACTGTTGTTACCTAAATAGAACATACACAGACGTAGGCTATTAGCGTACAGTATCTCCTTTCTGCTTAATGACGGCACTGACTCCATCCAGCATAGAAAGAGTAAGCCTACGTTTCGCCTGCTCCAAAGATGAAGTTTAGTCCTACGGTGATGGTTTGGGGTGGGATGACTGCCTGGGGTCTCACTAAACTTCAATTTGTGCCAAATGGTACCAGGCTGAACTCGCAGTACTAAATACATTACCAACATTCTCGAGCATATCGTGAAGCGAGCGTTCGAGAGAGAAAATGACCACGGCAGTGTCATGCAACGAAAGTTGTTTGTTGAGCAGGATAGCGCACGCTGTCATACATCAGCTGTGACTATAAAGTGACTAGACGACAACCATCCGTCACACGTAAAGCCGAGGGATTGGCCACCCAACTCTCCGGAACTTTCTCCGATTGAGAACTTGTTGAGTATTTTATCTCTCAGCGTTTATGAAGTTCCTGAGCCAAAGAACGTTGATAAGCTCAAACCTCGCCTCCAACGAGCGTGGAGATCGATAGCAGTTGGGACACTTCAGACGCTGATCCAGTCATGCCAGATAGAGTCATTAGGGCCTAAGCAGAAAGGAGCTACTGTGCGCTAATAACCTACGTCTGTGAGTAGTAGTTATTTGGATAACCTCGGCCAGGCGCTATAGGAGTCATCTACCACAGGGTTAGTAGAAGGCCAGACCTGACAGAGGGTTATAATAATGTGAAAATAGGAATGCGTTATCATAAGCCGTTTTCAAATGAGAGCACTTTTTCGTTACTGACCACGCTCTTTGTGCGATATAACATGGACATAAATCGACAGTAGTTATTTAGACAAGCTGGGCCCAAACACTAGGACCCCAAACACTGGGACCCCAAGCACTAGGACCCAAGCACTAGAACCAGGCGCTATAGGAATGGAATATGGGTGGCTAGACCAGAGCGTTAGCCTAAGTAGGCCTACTGGAACCCGGTGATGGTGATGATGCTAGCATATTTTCTATTTGAGCTAGTTGGCGCATCGCGTTTAGAAGCTAGAAAAATCGGTTATATTCTTCTTGATCAGCAAGGAAACTAAGGTCGTAAGAATGCCGCTGAAAAGTCTCTACCTAATATATTTATAGCGATGGACGAATGAACAAATATCTCGAGGTAATCGGTATCGTTTACAAAAACTATGCTACTACCGGTTGAATTGTTATGCGAACCTCCCGTACCCCCTCCGCCCGCTATTTGCATGTACGACACCCCATTTTTATACAGGAAGACGTTACCATGAGCGGTATTATTTCCGTCACAAAATTCTATATACGTCGAAACGATATAGTATCCGGCTTTACCAGGAGTAAAACGAGTCAGTCTCGTACTGATACCACTATTGGTTTTGAATCTTACTCTATCGAAAGAAACTCTTGTGAAAGTTCCAGCGTTTATGGCTTGACGAGTTAAAGTGTAAATGCTAAGCGCGGGACCGACTGCAGTTCGTTCATCAACGTATTTCTTATTCGTCAAATGATTATCGTTGGACGGGAAATCATCGTGATTCGTTATCAAATCAATGGCTTGACCCCAACTTAGAGCCTCATCCATTCCTGCTGTCGAAGTGTTCGTTGTAGGCAAACCTTTTATCGCATGACCACCCATTTTTAAATTTCCTGTCGCGGGGTTTGCTCCATCCAATCGGAAGAAATTAGCATTTACTTGACTAAGAGTAACACCTCCAGCGATTACTCTTTGTGATGAACCAACATCAGTGTGACCGAATTTATCGACGGGCATTTTATATCTAATAATTTTTAATGCAAGCCGTCTTGCGAGTCCGTAGGGATGATCTAGTCATCGTACACGTATAATTGCATTACCTGAATCCCTCGTAGAAGATCATCATCCCTTTCCGGTACTGTAACTCTATAATATTGATACGCATCCGTAGTTGAAATATTAAAAAATGTCGGAACAGCCCCTGAAGGAGCTGAAGAATTATGTATTGGTGCAAACACTGATCCATCATTGCTAGCGGATAGATTCCAATGAGTTGCATATCCGGTTTTCAACGCAATTCTCCAAATTTTAACTGGCTCAGGACATTTAATTTGTATCCAAACAGTTATACCATCACCAGAAATCCAAGCTGCGTCGGTGAGATTAGTAAAAGCGTAGTAGGCTCTGCTTTCGTTCTGACAAGCACTTGCACTAGCAACGAATCCTGTCACACTTACATCATCTTCCAAAGGAGGAATGTACCCAACGTGACACTTTTTCAGAGATTTATCGACGTAATTCTTTGTAGCAGCATCTTGAGCTAGAAGAGGATCACCTAAATCGGTGATATCATTCCTATTCATTATGATGTTTTGGTAAACGTCGATTTTACGATCGTTAGGTGCTCTACCGATTCTCATTATACTTTCTGCGCCCATTTTGCACAGGAATCCTTCAGTCGTTTGTAATGTAATAGGATTGTTTAACCAACATTGTAGTTTATTTGATATACTACCTAAGATAATAGCGAATTCTTTATTTCCTCCTCTCAAGTCCTTACAACCCATTGAACGCAGACGATCTGAGCCAACGTTTAAGAATAGATTGCCAGTCATGGTATCACCAGTTTTAGACACTTTCGAAGCAGTTCGTTGATCAACGAATTTCTTATTGGTCAAATGATTATCGTTGGATGGTAAATCATCGTGATTCGTTATCAAATCTATGACTTGTCCCCGACTTAGCGCCTCATCCATTCCCGCTGAAGAAATATTCGTTGTAGGTAGACCTTTAATTACGCGGCCATTCATATTTAAATTTCCAGTCGCGGGATTTGCTCCATCCAATCGAAGGAAACTAGCATTTACTTGACTAAGAGTGACACCTCCAGCGATTACTCTTTGTGATGAACCAACATCGGTGTGACCAAATTTATCGACGGGCATTTTATATATATAATAATTTTTAATGCAAGCCATTTATAACTTCTTGAAAATTCATTCCATTGTTGCATGTTTTCTTCAATACATACAAACATAAATGGCCGCAAAACACTTCGTTATCCGGCTGTATACGTTCGCTGTTATATAACACTGGACGGCGCAAATACTTTATCAGTTCCAGAGGGGGAGGAAGGCCGTAACTATCGAAATATATTTTCTCGTTACCGCTCTTTAAGAAAGCGCACCAGTGACTGCCGACCCCATTAGAATCGTCTAGATTCAATATCCCACACTCATTCCATCCAGGTTTCTTCGGCAACTCGTCTCTGAGAAATACTCCTTTGAAATTATTGATGTTTAGTTTCTTAGCCGCTTCGATTAGATCCACATTCGATAAAGCAATATTCGGTAGCACTACTCCACAAACATCGATTTGCTTAACGCTCATTTATTAAATATAAACATTAATTAAAATTTTTCAACAAATAGTGACCATATGCTAGTGTATGAATACCATCTATCATTATTACCCGTTTATCGTCGTCTGCAGATAATGCAACTTTATTAATTTCTTCTGTATAAATATCGTGATGATAAGATCTAATAACATTCATCGTTCGTTGTTGTTCTTTTTTGGTAAATAAGCAGTCTCTATAATCTTCGTGAGTGATAGTTTTCTGGACAACATTCTTCTTAATACCTTTACATTTCTTGTGCTCATCTCCAGCAGCCATCTTATAAGAATACAACTTTGCTCGCAACCCGATAAATTCTTTTATCTGTTTCCCACTAGTTTCATCCTTGAACATCCCAATAACTTTTTTATTTACTCCAATCTCAATACCAGACGGATGATCTTTCGGGTAGTCACTCGTATCGAATCGAGCTTTAATATCTTCTGCTATATCTGAGTAAAAGTCTTCAGTTTTAATTTCGTATGCCAAAGAATCTGTGTCGGTGAATAAAAGCTTGACCCTATCTCCGTACTTGGTCTTGATGTAGTTATAATTGAAATCATACATTAAAGTTTTACTCAAGTCTAAAATACACATGCCAAGATAGATAGGTTTATTATAGAATAATTTAGTTCTTTTCATGTGAACGGCTATTAGATTTTCATCGAAAATGGTACAACTCTCGTAATTAGGTTTTGCAGCTAGTTTGATAGCCTCCTTCTCTTGACAAACTAATCTTACATCAACACGATTTTCAATGTTCTCACAAGTTTTTCCAAAAACACTGTTATTCATTAATTTGAAAAAGTCTTTCTCAAAGTCATTAGTAGCTTTCGTTCTAAGAGCTGTATTTAAATCGATATACTTTTTCAACCAATCACTTTCTTCGAATTGTATTCCTCTATGCACTTTTGTTATTTTCAAACCTAAACTCTCATACAGCTTCAGATTATCGTAGTGTAGCACATACTTCTTTTTATCGTTTAAGTTTGGAATTAACTTTATGACTTTGTCAATCTCAATGCTTTCAGGAGCTAACGGATAATCGTTATGCAGGTCGTGTAACTCTTTAGGGTATTCCAAATCAACTTCCAATATGCATGGAATAGTTCTCCAATTTTTTATATCAG
The DNA here is from genome assembly GCA_945859605.1 of Lumbricus rubellus. NCBI lineage: Eukaryota > Metazoa > Annelida > Clitellata > Crassiclitellata > Lumbricidae > Lumbricus > Lumbricus rubellus. Next base: position 7,847,465 of record OX243827.1, read on the forward strand.
CTTCACTCATCCATTTGAATCCGTGAGTAGGTAAAGGTTTGATCATAGCCCATCCATATAGATTATTCGCATCCAGGTAAGTGATAAATGTAGAATTTTCGTTACTATTGAAATCGCTCATATATTTATTATTCGCTTTCCCGTAACGATTTGATATCGTGCTCACTCCTCCTCTTATCCCTTGCCTGAGCATCAGAATCATATCGTAATCACTCAATAACTCCAATTTCACGTCTGTTAATTTTAAAGCGGCATCCCAGGCTAAACCAGGAGATGTAAAATACCATGCAGGGTCAAGCGTATAGTTCTTCATACACACGTCTCTAAAGTTTTCGAAAACATCGGCAAGTAGAAGAACATCCGAAACGTTGTACAAATCGTGATAATCTCTGAATGTTTTGCATCCAAATTCTTTCCATACCGTTTGTGCATGCTCGTAGTCTTCATCGCTAATATTTGAGTCATTTAGCTTAGAATAGAAAACGGATTTAGGTGGTAGTTCGGTTTCAATAAAGGTAGTAAATGAGTCGATGTAGTCATAAGGATATACTCCTTTTCTTAGCAAAAGATCGAGCTTCTTTCCTGTATATCGTTTCCCAATGTTTTTGCATTGGTCTTTGTGAAGATTCTTCGATAAGGCATCGAGACTAGAAGCCATAAATTTAAAACTATCGATAAAGCGTAATTCGCGCTTGACGGTAATCTCTTTTCCCTCTTTATTTACAAACTTATCGACTACAACATCTCTGCTAAAAGATATATACTTTTCCTCGTTATTAGGTATGCAGTTAATTTTCTCTCCATTGTCACCTCTCAGTTTCTTAATGAACAGATGGCAATCGTACCCGGAAAGATTATGAAACACAATGGGAAAGAACTTTGGACATTTATAGTTTATATTACAACTGTTATGAGCAGCACCTCTAAATTTACCGCTAAGATGACAGTGATCTCTCACTCGGTCTTCACCCAACGTTCCTTCGCAGATATGACATATAGTAGCTCCATCAAAACACTTCTTGTCCTCTTCTGTAAATATCATCTTCTTAGGGAATTTGAATTGATTATAGATTCGTTTTATATTCTCTTCGAGTTTATCTACAAATATTTGACCAACATCATCATCTTCGCTTTCAGCTGTAAACGTCACAGGATCTTGTGAATATACGCTATCGTCGAAGCATTTGATGTAATAACAAAAGGAGCTAGGAATATGCTTTTGATATTTATTAGTGTACGATAACTCTGGATTTGGTTGGCAAGTGGCTATTGGTTTCACAAAAGACTCGAAATCAGCGTAGACTATAAACGGTACTCTCATAGATCGGTTATAATTTTTAAAACTTAACATAATCCCTGGCTCTGGCATTTCGATTTTTTGTGCGTTATGTTGTGAGCAGTACTCATTATGCCTGCTAAGTGCATCTATAGTTGTGTAACCACTCATACATCTTCTACAGTAGTGCATCGAATGAGTCCCCAATGTCATCAATTTATTAAAGTTCTTAATCCAACAATAATGCTTCCTATCTCCATCAGATATGATAAGTAGATCAACACAAATATCGCTTTCACACTTAGATAGATAAAGCGGGTAGACAAATTTGTCGTAACCAAATACATTAACACTAAGATTATTATTTCTCTCAAATTTACCTATCACATTAGCATCCGCAGCAACTGGAAACTCAATACCACTCCAATTAAGTTTCTTAGATTGTTCTTTTAAATCTTTCGTAATTCTCTCCGGATGACTATCCGTTGGATTCAAAGCTCTAGTAATACTCCATTTGAAACATTCTTCGTCGTCGTTTTTCATATTTATAATAGCCTTTTTATTAGCTAAGAAGTTAGGAAGCGGAATGTAAGAACTACCTCTTAAGGGTGTATATTTTACCGTATTTATATCTAATTTCACAACAGCTTTAAATCTCCAATTACTTCCACGCATCTGAAAACTAGCAATAGACTCCATAATTTTATCCTGCTTTCTGCTGTATATTTCATTCAAGTCGGTTGCTTCTAAAATAACTTCTGCCCTGGAAACGAATGGTATATCCTCAGAATTCACTATTCCAGATTTCATATCGACGCGTTCCATAGTACAAGTAAGAATTAAATTAGTCTTTGTCTGACGATTACTCGATAACAGATTAACTACCTGCGGTCTGACGAAATCAAGAAACGACGAGGCATCCATTCCATTAATTCCATCTATTCTATATTGCTTGGTGAATCCTTTAATAGCCGACGCGGTTTCTCGAATTTTAATTTTATCAAATATTCTGGAAACAGTTGATTTCAACGATTCCAGTTTTTCATTAACCTCTGCTTGTTCAGGCACGTAACTAAGTAACCAATCCGCAAAATCATTAATTTTGGATCTAACCTTATTGGTGTATGTTCTCGTAGGCACTACTGGCTTGTACTTTCTCGGCGTAAGCGTAGGAACCTTAATGTCAGGAACCGACGAGTCAAGCAAGTGTTCAACATGGTCCATATTTCTTAAACTACTTTTCTTTAAATCCATTTTATCTTACCACGCAAAAATATTAATATCTCTCATACACTTTAATTTCGTATCTATCTCTCCAGACATTACCGTTATGATAAGCTATAACGCCAGCACTCTGACCATACGCCTTAGCGGCTTTATACATCGATGGATACGCGGTAACAACGCCAGTCTCTCGATCTATAATATCTACTCTTCTCGGTTGTTTCCTGATACTACTCAACGTGTCATGTCGATATGGCATAGCCGTGTAGTCCGTCGGAAGAATATTCTTTTCGATCAATACAGCTATAAGTTGAGGTTTGTTGAGATGTGAAGTGCCTGTAACATTGTTCTGATTGGCTAACATTCTAAGCTCTGGTAGCTTCATAATATATAAGTATTCTTTAAATCAATTTTCCATACACTACACTCATTTTCTGCCCATCCGATTGAAACTGCAGCAACCTATCTGAAATTACGACAGCATACGCTTCTGTGTCCGCTGGCACTGCTGCATTGAAAAGAGCCTTAATCTGAATATCAACGACTGAAGATTTCAAACGCTCGGATTGTTTGCTTACATCGAACACGAACAACGGGTATAATTCTTTATAATCTACAGGTGTTATATTGCTTTGCGTAATCAACTTATCCATACCGTAAAACTTTTGACTAAAGGAGGACGCGTCTCTGTACGCTCTGGAGAATTGTTGATTAGGAAACGACAGGTTATGATCGACAGCTGGATATCTTTCTTGATTCATCATCACATAAATGTTCTTGAGATCGCAGTGATTAAATAGCGACGGATTAGCTTCCTGATCACCGCTACGACTCGTCTGAAATCCTACGATGATATATCTAGGTTTCTCCGGTGATGTTTTTACGCTTAATCTCCAACTGAAACTTGTCGACTGAGGAACTGTTATCGTGTCGCATTGACGAGCTCTATACGCAACTGGCAACGTTAATTTCGATTCAATCGTCTTATATAACTGCATTCGTTCCATATCGGAAGGAATAACGTGTGGAATAAACCATGAAATTTTGTTTATCGCAACTTTTCCAGCAGCTGCAGCGTTGTCTCGGAATATGGCATCATCGTCAGCTTTACGAACTAAAGTCAGCGTCTGTTTAAAGCCGTAAATAATCTTGTCGTAATCATCGCAAAACCCGAAAATATGCTTCAACGGAACAATAAAGCTGAACATTCCTTTAGTGATTGGCTTGCGAATGAGAAAACTTTGTCTAGTGGCAAATCCGTGGTTGTCTGCAATAACAGCAGTCGCCCCAGTGTCTTTATACCACAGCTGATTTAAGCCTTGAGTAAGCTGAAAATCGTTTGGATACGTAAGTAAACCGAGCATCGTTGTGGCTTGACCCGGATGAAATAGCGTTTCGATTTCTTGATTAGATAACTGATAGGATATTTGACTGAATAGATGCATAAGCCCATTATTCGTAAGAGCGATTGCATCGGCATTAACGTATGCGGTGTCATCAGTTTTAATTAGTCTTCCTTCGAATTGCAGATATGACTCTGCTGGGTGACTGTATAAGTCCTGTAATTCAATGTTTATTCTTATTTCCCCAGAACTGTTAAGATTAGTTCTCGCTACAGGTTCGTACTCGTGCCATTCGTATCGCTCGATACCTTCATCGATCAATGGTTGCTCTGTGAATCTTAGAATATCGGATTGCATTTTATTATACATATATTTTTAAATAAGAAAATAGATTTAAGCAATTTTCAAACCACCTCCGTTTAAGCGTTTTACTAGATCTTGAATTCTAATAGCTCCACCCGTCGATCCGAGTAATCTAGCTAGAATGACTTTAGTTTCCTGAGTTATCGGCTGCTGAGCTGGAGCTGTAGGGAGTATCTTATTGAGTAATCGTTTTCCAACGTCGATCGCCTTATCCTTAGCAACACCCCCAATCTCTTTGACAGCTGTGCTCGCAATTTGTTTGGCTGCATTCGATGTCACTAGTCTTTTGAGAAATCCTGCAATGGAATCGAATATTCCTGCTCCACCGACAACGTGTACTTTTTTATAACTTCTTTTCGCAACGACCAGCATTTCTATATCATTAATTTTTAATTAGATGATTAACTTTTTATATTCATCTTTGGTTATCACTCCTTGTCTTAGTAACTCGTCCGTCATACCTACAATTTCATTTCTTACACCTGTATTTCCCGCTTTGTAGCTATACATTCGTAACTCGAGTTGTTTTACTAATTCATTTGGATCTGAAGGAATAGTAATTACTCCGCTTCCTTTCTTCTGCGTTTGTTTACTCCATATCGGTCGTATTATCTCGTTGTATTTCGCGCTTCTAGACGACTTAGGTTTGTTTGGATTGTTCGGTTGACGCATGGCATTCGTATTAATTAGAATCTCTTCGTAAGCTCCGAGATCATGACCATCAAAAATTGATCTGTTTGGATTAGTCATGGTTACTAATTCCCAAAGACCCGGAGTTCCGTTGTAAGTCTTGTTTCCAACTGTAATATCATCTACTTCGATTGAGATTTCGGTGTCACCGATATAAAATTTTCCATCATTGGACCTTATTCCAAATGTTGTGTCTGCGAGTTTTTTATTGGAAGCGTATTGTGATAGGTATTTAGTTGCTATATCCCCTAATTCTAAGGTTCTAACGTCTTGAACCGGATCATCGTCATACGCCTCTATGGATGGATACTGAGGAAACTTAATGGCTTTCAACGATTCTGGAAGTGCTTTCAGAGCGAGCGATGTTGCTTCCGAGTTATCTTTTATAGTCGACAACAATGCGTTTTGCTCTTTCGATATTGCCGACTGAGAGTCGACTAATGGCTTGTAGATTTTAGTTAACTCTCGTTGTAACCCGAGATCGTCTATTCTCTCCGAAAGAAAGTTTTGTTTAATTTTTTTTTTCGTTTTTAAAAACTCTTCGATAATAAAATCTCTTTTTGCAGGATCGCTAATTTTCAGTAGCGACATTTTTTATTATAAGTATAATGTTTAAAACGTAACGTAAAACGTAAACATAAAACGTACAATTTATGCATCGTAGTAATTAACGTAACATATGGAGTCTTTTTCGTTTATAGTAACTGGTGAATCGGAGTTGTTTTGTATTGTAATTATTATATCCTCTGCGTCCTCTAGGACAGTACCATCTTGAAGACTAAGTCTGAGTTGTTTCAACTTCTGTCTAAGAGAGACTAGACACATTCCACTGATCATTCGGACTCCAAGGCCTACTTCTACTGTAATATTTGTCTTTGGTTCAATCGTTATCGCTTGCTGAGCAAAAATCTCATATCTGTCGCCTGATCGTTGTCTTGCAGGAGCGTGAGTGACCACTTTAGGCATCCAAATTATCGTACTCACACGAGGCTTCCGTTTGGTGATAAATTTGTGTATTGGGTGACCGTATCCAGACATTTATATAAGAGATTGTTTAAAGTAACATTCCAAGAATAGGAATATTTTTAAATGGAGAATTTGGTCCGAGAATAAGACCTTCACCGCTGATAAATCCTGCCCCTCTTTTCATAAACAGACCGGACCCCGTTATCGAACTGCCCTTTTTCCACGGAGATAGAATAAGACCTTCCCCAGCCGGCTTTATCTTGCAGCATAATCCTCCTTTCTTAACGTAGAGCACGCCTGATCCACTTAACGGGTGTGAGATCGAAGATCCACTAATTTTATCGACAATTTTGGAACCAGCTGCAGAACCCAATCCTGTTAAGGCTCCTGTGGCTAAACTCGGAAGAACATTAGACAGAAGAAATTTTCCCGCCGTAGCTAGAAACGGTAGAATAGCGCCAATAAATCCACCTTCGACTCTCGCATTGTCTTCTAATTGCTTTTTACTCATTTTAATTGTCACACCAGTTCCATTCTGATACGCTTTGGACATCTTGTTAATTTGCCTCTGGTTTAGAGCTAATACATGCTCACCAGTTATATCTCCATGAGAAAGTCTTATACTCACTCCTGTTCCTGCTTGAGCAGCTCGCTTAATTTTATCCTTTTGTCCTTCAGAAATATTAACTTTAACTTTCTCATAAGAGCTCATTTTATATTAAATATAAACTTTAAATTAAACCTCTCTTATGTGAAATCGTATCGACAATTCTTCACCTCTTAAATTAATTAATTTTCCATTTTGGTCTGTTAGTTTTGTTTCCATCGATGAAATAGAGTATAGCGTTATTGGAAGATATACCAGATTATGAGGAGATTCGATTATTTTATAACCAGGCCCGACTGATGGAAAGAAAGAATATATTATGTTCTCCGTAGTTCCGTTGGCATACGAGGATCCTATTACATCACTCGTAATTTGTAAGCTATTCACGCTGTTTATATCGACTATATGCTCGGATTCGTTATATCCTTCGGAGTATACACGTCTCTGAAATCCTAGAACAGTGCTAATTGAATTTTCTACAGTAAAATCAACTTTATAGTTCTCATCAATTTCCAAAACCGCCTTTAACGTGTTGTTATTTGGTTGCAACTTTATACATTGGCCATGACCTTCTTCCTTTAAAATTCTCTGTATGTAATCGTTTAAGTCTTCGATTTCATAGCAACCGGTTGGAATAACTAAATCTTTCCACGTTACACCGTTATCTGACGAATATACGAATTTATTATTTGTCTCGTCTATATTGGGAAAACTGTAGTAAGTTTCAAGATTAACAAGGGCCATTTCATACTTTTTACTTTTGTCCAGTTCGATTAGTGGATTAAATTTCGTTCGAATTCGTGTGCTCCTTTCGTTCAGCAAAATGCAAAATGATTCTTTAGCCTCTGTGTTACGTGCAATCGTTTCAGTGTTAGCCAAAATCTTTTCCAGTAGGGTTTCCATTTTAGATAGTTATTTTTAAACCTAGAATATAAATCTTAAATTTTGTTATCATTTTATTATTGCTTTTATTTAATGTAAAATGTATCTAATCCAGATCTGTACCTGCCCTTATTTGTTTTACTAGTAAGGTCTATAACCACAAAACCATGCGTTTCATCCCACGCAGTTTTGCATAGTTTTCGAAAATCTTCAATAGTCATATCATCTACGCCTATATGATCGCTGTATATATGATTAATATTTTTGAGGTCTTGAGGGAACAAACATATAAAGTTAGCATTCTCTCTTATAGTTTGTCTAGGTAGCTTGAAATAATTTTGTGCTAGGTAAAAGCAGTCTACATTACTATGCCTACCTCTTATATAATACGATTCGCATTTATTTTGCCTCTCTAATTGTAAATCATCAAAAATCATGAGATTCTTTTTATCTCGACTTAAGTCTCGTGGATCTGGAACATCTTCAGAGGTTTCAAAGAACTTGCAGTCAATATCGGATTTCTTATCCATGTTTTTAGACATCTCCTCGACAACGGCGGTCGGTGATACATTTAATTTCATTATCTCTTCGCGATTATCAAAAAGTCTTATAATTGCTTCCTTTGGTAATTTCTCTTCGAATGCTTTCTTAAGTATCTTATATTCTGGTTGGAAGAGACTTTTGCCGAAGATATGTAGATTATCATAGTCTAACCAACCAGGTCTCAGTAATAAATTAAGTAGTAAAGTCGTTTTACCACATTGAGACTTACCTACGATCAAACCTCTGATGCTTCTTGGTAGGAGAGGACTGTTAAAGCGTTTTGATGATTCTTCATTCCACGATAGGTCTTGGACTTCCATTTTAATTATATTATATTAAAATGGAGTATTGTGTCAGGTGTAAACGAAAAACTGAATCTAAAGATAGTCAACGAGTCGTCAGTAAAAATGGTAGACCTATGCTTAGATGTGTATGCGTTGAGTGTGGCGCTAGAAAAACTCAGTTTATTAAAATGTCTACTACTGTAACTGTACAAGGAGGTGATTTGGTATCAGCTCTCAATTCTGCTACTTCTAATATTAAACTTCCATGGGCAAAGTACCCTGGTGAACTACATCTTCCAGGACATTCTTTCACGGGTCCAGGTACTCGATTGGATTTGCGATTAAACCAGGACTTAACGCCTAAAGACTGGAGTAAACCAGTAGATAGGGTTGATGCAGCAGCCTACCGTCACGACCTAGCTTACGCTAAACATACTGATACAGCAGGGAGAAACGTCGCTGACAGAGCTATGATAGATGAATTAAATAATATACCTAATCCTTCTTTCCGCGAACGAATTGAAAGATCTATAGTTAAACCTATATTATCGACGAAAACCCATTTTGGAATGGGGTTGAAAAAAAAGGTCTGAAATGGACAGACCAGCTTGCTGACGAATTGCATAAACCTATAGTCAGGAAGTTTAGGAAGCGAGTTGTTTATGTTCAGGGAATTGACAAAATTTGGGCTGCTGACTTGATAGATATGCAGGCTTTTGCTAAATATAATTCTGGTGTGAAATATTTGTTAAGCGTTATCGATATTTTTTCTAAGTATGGATGGATTGTTCCGATAAAAGATAAAACTGGGAAATCTGTGGCAGATGCTTTCGTTAAAATATTTACTAGTAGCGGGCGTAAACCTGATAAGGCCTGGATCGATAAGGGAAAAGAGTTTTACAATAAAGATGTAAAATCATTAGGTATGGAGTTGTATTCGACTGAGAACGAAGAGAAGAGCTGTGTGATCGAGCGTTGGAATAGAAATATGAAGGAAAGGATGTTTAAATATTTTACAGCTAATTCGACACGAAAATATATCGATGTTTTGGATGATATGGTTAGTTTATACAACAACACAAGACATTCTTCCATAAAAATGACTCCTGTTAAAGCCAGTATCAAAGCGAACGAAAAAGCTGTTTGGTTAAATCTGTATGGTGGTCTATATCCAGATCGCGTGCAACCTAAATTTTCTATTGGCGACAGAGTTAGGATATCTAAGAGAAAAGATACATTTGATAAAGGATATCTCGCTAGGTGGACTGAAGAAATATTTACTGTATCAAAAATTCTATATACTGACCCTCCTACTTATAAAATAACCGATTATAATAACGAAGAAATTAAAGGAACATTTTATGAACCTGAATTGTTGAAGACAACTCAAGAAATATTTAGAATCGAAAAGATACTAAGAAAACGTGGAAACAAGTCGTTGGTTAAGTGGATGGGTTACCCAGACTCATTTAATAGCTGGGTTGACAACAATGATTTGACAAGTCTACGTTAAAACTAGACACAACGTGTTAGACTTGTGTCGATCAATAATGTTGGAATGTCTGTCGATGGATCAATAATTCTAGCTGTGGTAGAGTTCACATTCCTTTCTCGTCCCCGGCGCGAGAATGGAATGTGATGTTTCCAGGGAGATGACAAACACGATGGGTGTTTGTTTGGTGTTAACAATTGCTTTGTCGATGCGTGGTCGGATACACAGGCTGCAAATTGATCGTTCCATCCGTCGCCGCAAAATGTTTTAATCGATTGCTTTGTGGTCGGAGACACAAGCTTCAAATTGATCGTTCCATCCGTCGCCGCAAAATGTTTTAATCGATTGCTGTGTGGTCGGAGACTCTGCTGCAAATTGTTCATACCTTCCATCTCCAGAAAAATGTGTAAAGATTCAGAGAAACTGTTCAATGTCTCTTTCATCCAGTATAATTCTTTGTGGGTTAATAAAATCTTCGTAATCATGGTCTGGGTCAGCTGTAATCGGAAGGAGGTTCAAAGTTGTTGGGGCTTGTTGAATCTGTATAGGAAGGATGTCAAAAACTCTGGATTGAGCAGAAGCGACGCCGGGTAATTTTAGTCGTTCTGCCAGTTGAATATCTGTTCCAAGATGCTTAAGAATCCGATTGTGGTGTTTTGAAAATTGTTTAAAACTTAACTCGCAAAAAATTAATCTAGGATAAATTCGGATTAGCATATAGAAAAGAATATAGCGCTGGACTGTTGCGTAATTCATACGAAATTCCTGCTGGTAAAATTCTGTAATGTTGTTACCTTCAGGCAAGAAATTGCGAGCAGTTGTGTAAATCTGTCCTCTATGATAGGCTACGACAAGATGTAGGTTATTCGTCGTTCGTCCTTCTTGTATTACTCGTTCATGTGCAGCTTTTAATAGGTGTAGATCAGTTAAGTCCAGTTCAACGAAATCCGTATTAAGATGCCAGTCAAATCCTTCGACATTGTCTATTAAATGTTGCTCGTATTCATCGATTTTTTGTCTTATTTGTGGAATTATCGCTTCATTGAATATGTGCGTGTCATGTGATTGAGCGATATGTCTTTCTGTAGTTCTCTTTTTCGGCGGCTTTTCAAGAATTTGGTTTATCTCACGCAATTTATTTTCGAAAATTTGCCTGGAAAGGACATCATCTTGAAAAACTGAATTTAACGCAAGATGTATGGCATCATCCGAATATTTCGCTATATCACGAATTAAAGAAGCCATTTCTGATGTAGGCTAACACGCATAAGATCAGAATGCTGAACGTTAAACTGACGCCAGCAGCTAGGCCTACCTCCAACAGACAACTGTTTTGTTACTGCCATGACAACGGTGGCAACAACTTTATGCAACAGAGGGTTGCCAGATTTCTGAGTCTTGAGATAATCTAAAAAGTAGCCCAAAATCGCGAGTCAATTCAAAAGTAGCCCAAATATCGCGAAGTGGTATAGTTGAAAATTAGGCCTACTGTCGATTTCGTCTTTAAAAGGTAGCCCAACGCATACGCTTTTGTAACACCCTAGCAACCCCGTGCAGTACTGCAGACCTTTGTTTACAAATCGCCATGGAGACTACTCTGCTACAGCGCAGAATGAGTGGTCGATATAACCGGCCGCGATGTTTGCAGTAATTATCAACTATGCGCTGTCGTGTGGAACTGCGGGTCGATAGGCCTACCGCATTCTGCTGTTGTTTGCACCTGCGTCGATTGCTTAGTATCATCATCACCATCACCGGGTTCCAGTAGGCCTACTTAACGCTCTGGTCTAGCCACCCATATTCCACTCCTATAGCGCCTGGTTCTAGTGCTTGGGTCCTAGTGCTTGGGGTCCCAGTGTTTGGGGTCCTAGTGTTTGGGGGTCTCAGTGTTTGGGTCCAGCTTGTCTAAATAACTACTGTCGATTTATGTCCATGTTATATCGCACAAAGAGCGTGGTCAGTAACGAAAAAGTGCTCTCATTTGAAAACGGCTTATGATAACGCATTCCTATTTTCACATTATTATAACCCTCTGTCAGGTCTGGCCTTCTACTAACCCTGTGGTAGATGACTCCTATAGCGCCTGGCCGAGGTTATCCAAATAACTACTACTTCTGTGTATGTCCTATATAGGTAACAGCAATGTCTTGTCACGCTTTTATACGAGGCTATAGGCGTTTTCTTTACTGGGTAAATTTGATGAAAGCAGTTATTCCGCAAAAACTGGTCGTCTTGACATTTTCTTATAAATAATGGTGAAAACGGACCGGATCATAATTAAATTTGTACCAATATCTTTCATTTGACTGATGTATACACTGACCAAATATTATAAGGAAATACGAAGCCGTTACTGAGATAACGCATTTTGAAAACGGTGAACGAACTTTCGTGTCACCCTATATATAGGCTATTCTGTATCAAATTGTCCTTAATATATATATCCGTCTGTACAATTCTCCTTTACTGGCTCTCTGTACTCATCCTTTTCTTATGATCCTCCTGTAGACCTAGTATTTTCTCTGGAAGGCCATGACAGTACTCTTCTCTTGATGCGTTTCGCCAATACCCATGCCTTGCATCCAAATATAGCATGCAGCTTAAAACGCATATTTTAGGACACTCAGTTTGTCTCTTACTTTATAGCTTTGCTTTTCCACATCTTGTCCATAGCTTAGAGCAGTGCTTCATTCATTGATTCATTTCGTGAATTTATATAGCGCTTCTTCAAAAACCTACTCAGATACGCTCTCAGTCCAGCCACAGCTGAAATAATAGGTTTTGAGCTATACTTATAAAAAGCAGGTGAATTTAGTCTAGGCATAAGTTGCAAGTTTAGTGGGAGGCCGTTCCAAATAGCGGGACCCACAGTAGAAAAGGCTCGGCGCTGTCTTGCTGTTGCCTCTGCAATCATGACCATTATACTTCCTTCCTGAATACCGTCCAAGTCATACATCATGTTACACTCAACATAGATGTGAACTTTTCGACATTTTCTGACTTGATCTAGTCTACAACCAACTGTTTTGTAGAAATCTATTCGCCAAACACCATTGTTTTTGATTTGTCAAAATTCATACTTTCATACATCACTTACGTACATAAATCCACACTGTATTAGATGCAAACATAGGCCTACATAAATACCGTACGCGCATGCATTTATGTATGCATACATGCATAGGCCTACATGTATATACTTTAAAACATTGGCCTACATTTTAATCATACAGGCGCATAATTCGCATAGTTGTTCAGATCTTGCGCGTGAAGTTCATAGTGAATATTTGGCCTAAAGGGTCTAAACCTGAGACATTTTTAGTTCAAATGAGCAAAAATGCGTCGATTAAAATATCTCCATTTTTATATATGAGTTTGTCTGCAATGAGTCACACAATACGTCCTTCCTCATCTCATCGAATTGACATATTTAATATAGATGACACGCTCCACTCCTAAAGGGATGGCACATTCCAAACGAAAGAAAATAAAATTAAAATAAAAATGTAAACATTTATCATTAGATTTAATTTAAATATGCGAGCAGAAAATGTCTACAATCATAAAAATTATTATATCAATTGAAGTTAAGTAGATGAAGAGGAGGAGGAGGAGGCGAAAGAGGAATACATAAAGGAAGAGGAAGAAGAAGAAGAATTAGAAAAGAGAAGGAGGAATATTGAGTGTGATACGTTTCTGCGTTAGCGACTTAATACTCTTAGGTAGTCGACATCTACAATGTACATGTGGCCGAACTTACACAGCATTCACATTTGCACTCACATTTACATTTACGATCACATTTTATATTTGCAGCCACATTAATTTTTGCGTTTGCAATCACATTTACCTTTACATTCACATGTACGATCACATTTAAATTTACAATCACATCTACGTTATTTTGCAATCAAATTTACAATAATATTTGCAATTGCAGTGATTGCACTCATAATATTATTATTTATATTTGCTAACACATTCATACTTGCAATCACATTTACAAGCACATTTACACTTGCATTCACAATTCCAAATGATTGTGTATTTGAAGGAGCTGGCCTGGAGCCTTTCAAACTCCCGTAGGCCTACATGGTCTCGCAATAGTTCTGCTTATTGAAATCACGTCTCGTGATAAAATTCGGCGTTTTTTGTTGCTAAACGTAACTTGAGCGTGCGTGCGTGGCTGGCCAAAAAGTTTTTTTCTTCCGCTTGCGTTCCGATAAGGCAAGACAGATAAGGAGCCAGAGGAGGTATAGGTAGCCCAAGTATCAGGTCAAAGTGCGAACATCATGCAGGCAGCAGTGTATACAGAGGGAAAGTGAATTGCGAAAGAGCCTGTGGTCTTGTTTTCGTGATAAGGGTGCTTGGTTTGTGTCATAAAGGGTGACTGTATACAGTGTATAGGCTACAGCTTAGAACTATGTCGTTACCCCTTTTTGTGGGGTGAGTTGGAGCTCGCCTGAAAAACCACGGCGAATGAACATCAGAGGATTTTCTTGGATTAATCAAACGATCTCTGACAACAGAGAGGTATGAATAAAACTGGAGAAATTGACAAGAAATTCGCGCCGAAATGGAGCAGATGATATAATAAGTATTATCATATTATTTTTAAAGTTTTATGTAGCGCCTCTTCAGTGTAGGCTAATCAGAAGCAATCCCGACCTAACCACGGATGAATATAATGCATGTTTTGAGGTTCTAAAGGAACAGAATGGAAAATACAGGAATGTGTAACTGTAACAGGGAGGGCATTCCAGGTTGTAGGACTAGCGACCGAGAATGAACGGTTTTGAATTAACCGAAGGTTAGTTGGACAGATGGGTTGTTGAATTGAGGAAGGGATGAGCATTGGGATGGCTGCAAGGCCGAACGGAAAGAAGGACGGGCAAAAAAGATGACAGAGAGGAGGTAATCGTAATCGTAATCGTAAACTCGAGATTAATGCAGCGCCCATAAAAGTGAAGTCGCGGGACCCAGCTTATTCAAAACAAGGCCGACAGGAAGACGCGGAGAGACAGGTAGGCAGGCAGATATTCACTTGGCTATTTGTATGATGCTGGATGAGAGTTTAAACGGCAAAGGAGGTAGAGACTAGAGAGGTAAGTGGATGAATGAGGACAATTTTGATATGTATTTTAATAGAGCAGTCTTATTAGTCTCGAGCGAAATGCTTGCGGAGACAGAGTGAGAGGTAAGGTCGGATAGATAGAAAAAGGACTAAGAGGCTATAGACAGAAGGAAGGGATGAGAAAGGAAATGGCCAATGAGACTGATGGATGGATGGATGGGTGGATGAATGGATGGATGGATGGATGGATGGATGGATGGATGGATGGATGGATGGAAAGACTGGTGGGAAAGACTTTAAAGACTGCGGTGAATTTAATTTATTTAGACTATCTTATTTATTTCTCGCATTTTCTATAGCGACTCTTCAAGCTCTCACTACACAGAGGCGCTCCCGAATGCAGCGCGGACAATGCATCGAGGTTTCACACCGAAGCGCACGAGCAATTGCGACTGAAGGACATGCTCAAGGTCCAATACGCGGTGGCTTGAGGTGGATTCGAACCTGGAACTCTCCGGCTCCATGGCACCGAACCCACCAGTACACCACCGCGCCCCACAATGAGTTGATAATCATATATTGTCTCATAGCGTGCTGCATTAGTGTCTACTTATCTAGCCAGTAATACTTGTGAAGGAACGACGTTGCAAGATGGATTGATCTGATGTGGAATGATAAGAGCAGAAAGCAAGGGGAAAGAGAAAAAGGTGACTAATTGGCCACAACGCTAGATTGACGATAGACTCGCATTCCAATGAATGTATACGCATCCAAAGTGAACCCAGATGTGCGTTAATGTGAATTTTAAAGGAATCTAAGGAAGTTATGCATGCAGCAGCAGATATACGGAAGATAAAGAAGCATCTGAGGTTACTTTAGCTTCCGCTCATGCATAGGCCTAGGCATATAATATCGTCGCCCGATTACAAGCTTAGTCTCGGCTTTTGGCCAAGGCGATTCAAATAACTGCAATAAATTGTGTTGTTGCCAATTGGTTTTTTTTAATGAATCAGAGTCATATTCTGTGTTCATGTGGGCCAATATCTGATTCTTCGTAAGTGCGCTTATACAATTAATGTCATGGTCCATGTAATATTATGGGTTCGTGAGAATACTTGTAGGCTATAGGCTTGGTGTCTAGCCAGCCTCGGGTTAGAGGAATAATTATTTATTGCTAAATGTATGACAATTGCGTATCTATAACTTCTTGTAACCTGTGTGTAGGGCCTATACGGCCCTATAGCCTACCTGAAGGATTATTGCATGTCCATTCCTTCTAACTATTTCTTCTTTCCAACTACTTTGTGGGGCGCGGTGGTGTAGGGGTGGCGTCGTTGCCATTGAGCCGGAAGGTTCTAGGTTCGAACCCACCTCGCCGCGTAAGGACCTTGGGCGAGTCCTTCACTCACAATTGCTTAGCGCTTCGGCGTGAAACTCCGATGCAGTGTCCGCCAGTGTTTAATCTAGTCCCCGTCCTCTGGGGGGGGGGATTCAGGTTTCTGGGGGGGAGACAATTGAGCGTCCGAAGGACGCTCGTGAGGCGCGTAGCGCCGAGACCGAAAAGGGGAGGGGTATGGGGAGGGGGGATTGCCCCCTCCCCCATCAGAAATTTTTGGAATTTCCACATTGCAAAGGCAGCATTTTATGGTGTCTTCTTAACAAAAACCTGTACTTTTTGAGAGCCTCACCAGAAATTTTTGGAATTTCCACATTGCAAAGGCAGCATTTTATGGTGTCTTCTTAACAAAAACCTGTACTTTTTGAGAGCCTCACCAGAAACTTTTGGAATTTCCACATTGCAAAGGCAGCATTTTAAGGTGTCATCGTAACAAAAACCTGTACTTGTTCAGAGCCTCATGAGAAATTTTTGGAATTTCCACATTGCAATGGCAGCATAGTATGGTGTCTTCTTAGCAAAAACCTGTACTTTTTGAGAGCCTCACCAGAAACTTTTGGAATTTCCACATTGCAATGGAAGCATTTTAAGGTGTCATCGTAACAAAAACCTGTACTTGTTCAGAGCCTCGTGAGAAATTTTTGGAATTTCCACATTGCAATGGCAGCATATTATGGTGTCTTCTTAACAAAAAACCTGTACTTTTTGAGAGCCTCACCAGAAACTTTCGGAATTTCCACATTGCAATGGCAGCATTTTAAGGTGTCATCTTAACAAAAACCTGTACTTGTTCAGAGCCTCATGAGAAATGTTTGGAATTTCCACATTGCAATGGCAGCATTTTAAGGTGTCACCTTAACACTCATTTTAGCAGGATTGTGTCACATAATATTATAATAGTAATATTTACTATAACCATATAATATTAAATAATATTACGGTATATTATATTATAACAGTTAATGTAATGCGATGATGTAAGCAGCAGCTAAAACTATTACCATTTTGCCAAATTTTTCTAGAGGAATGTCATCTCTGTTTTTAGTTAGACAAAAATAGTGTTTATACAAACATATACAGTAAGTTATACTCATTGCAACATGATAGTATCATATATTATGTTAGTAAAATTAATAATGTCATTATTTATAATCATAATTGTAATAGTAATTAATATCACCGTATATTATAACACTTCATGTAAAACAATGATGAAAACAGTAAAAAATTTATCATGTTGTCAAATTTTTCTGGGGGGGGGGGGAAATGTCAATCCTGGGGGGGGGGAACTTTCCCCCCCCCCCCAGAGACGTCTAGATTAAACACTGTGTCCGCTCTGCATCGGGAGCGCCTCTGAGTAGAGAAAGCTTGAAGGGGCGCTATAACAAGTACACATGCAAACAAACAAAACAAACCTCCCTCAACCCAGAACTCCACAGTGCAGCCGAAAGTTACACTGTGTCCAACTTTCTGGAATAGGTCGTATAGGCTACACGGCATTCTACGGCATGAGCTGCTTTGTCTTTCCTTGTGCCTCTGTTCTGTAAGAGCTTGAAAACCGTTTCCATTCTGGTTCTAACCGTTCTAGTACTTGGTCGTTAAATCGAAAGCACCTCTAATTGTGAGTCCTTCGCCGAGAATGCACACAGAAGTCTCAAAAATATCGTAATCGTAACTGTAATCTTTTGTAAGAAACGAGTTATCGTAGGCCTAATTGATAATTAATTAACGATGTTCAATAAACTATTATATATAGTCATAACCTTTAGGCGAATTGTTTCAATGAGTCTGCTCTATTGGAATTGCCGATGTCATTTTGTTGTATGTGAAGTTGTGAACCATTAATTTTCTTCTGTGGATAAGAAATATATATCTTCTGTCATTATAAGTGATTTATCGTAAAGAAAAGAATGTATCCTAATGCGGGAAAATTTATTTACGAATAGAAATTTTTCTTCTTTGAAACAGGTGAAAAATTGTAATGGATGTGTTTCCTAATGTGTACAAACAATCGAAATGAATTTGTTCCACATCGAAGTAATGAATTGTTTCGTTATAATATGCGTGCACTGTTGAAAAGAAGAATGTACGTTTCATATATATATATATATATATAATGACAGTATAGATTGATTGGAATCCACTGTTGGCATGTCTTTCTTCCGTCCTGCGACATTTCCGCCACAAAGAAATTCTCTCGGACGTTATTACATGGCTTTGCTTTACGAACCAATTATGCCTTTGCTCGTTTTGACCTCGGTTATCATTGCTGTCCTGCGCCTATGACAATGCACATTGAAGATAATAAATGCCTCTCACATACAACAAAATATAATACAATGCGCTATATTATTTTTCATGTTTTGACCGCATGCTATAGGTTTTTTTATTGCGTTTATGGGCCTACAATTATAGTCGTGTCGGAGAATTTTTTGGCGAGGTTTTAATGGTCTTTAATATGAATGCGAATGGAAGTATGTATGGAAAAACAAGTTGAAACAGCAGTTAGGCAATTTGTATTTTATATTGCCCTCCAACAATGGTTCAGTTGTGTTTGCATGACCACAAGATAAAGTGCTGCGACCTGTGCGTGAAGGACTTGCTCATTTATCGTAATGCTTAAGGTGACTGCGTATACATGCATAGCTGCCTCAAGAAGGTTATTATTATTATATAAAATTATTATTGCTATTAGTAGTATTATTGCTAGGGGGCTAAACCCCCACCCTAAACGGCGCTCAACCAGCCACATTCCGTCCGACTTATCCATAAGAAACCTGTTTTGCAAGTCTTTAGGCTATGTTATATCATTGATCAATAGCCCTTCCCAGTTTTGTCCAAACGTATACGTTTAACCCCCTCTTCTGACAACCGTTGGAGATATTTCTTCCACTCCTCCCCCAAAATTAGTAGACACCACTGAACAGACATATCCGTCATAGACCTGCCTGGGGTACATCTGTCAGCGACCAGCAAGTCCCGAACAGGGCTGATAGATTCAATCGCTTTGTGATGAAGGCATTCGCGAGCCAGTTGCTTCCCAAGTTCCTCACCCCTAGAAGCAATGCCGAAACCGCAAGAGTCTCACCGCTTACATCACTGCTTTTTTATAAGGGTTAATAGCTCCGAGATTCCTGATCAACGCGTGGTCGGAGTTGGTTTCCGTTCTTGGGAGGGGGCTAACCCCGAGTCCGGGCCTTCTTAGGGGGGGCTAAACCCGAAAAAGGATATAATTTTCATGGTAAAAATGTTGAATCTGGGCCTTCTTGGGGATGGTGACTTGAGCCCCACTACCCCATGGTAAACTCCGCCCATGGATCAACGGTCATGCAATTGCCGTAAAAATATTTCCGTCTGGTTGGTATTATAAAGCTTTCGATGCCGTTTGAACTTGTAGTGAAGGGAGTCGTAGAACGACACCTTGGAGTGCCTTACACAAGAACACACGGAACCCGACATAATCGTGTGCTCTGTACACTTAAGAGAAGTTAGAACCGCTTTCAAAGGTTCTCACAAAGACATATATTCGCGCGATTTCAAAAGGACTGCCATGAGTATAATTTATTCAAAAATATTCATGGTCTATTTTAAATAACAAATATCGCATAGACAAGCAGCCAATTAGGCCTCTATTTAATTGCTTATTCATGCATGCATGTATTAGCTACTAACATGCTTAAGATGCTGAGAGAACTGGTCATTGCCAATTGCATGTCACATTGTCACATGCCAAAAGTCACATCGAAATTACGAAAATAACTATGTTGGGATACAAGCATAATTTTTCGCAGCTGTCTGGGGCGTAAGTAAGAAAGGCGCCTCTTGAAGCATTGCCTATTCCTCAGTGTGAGAATTGTGAAAAATAACTGGAGGGTTGGACCATTATCCACTTTATCTAAGAAATACTGGGAGGTTGAAGCCCCCAACCCACCGGCAATTCTCACCCTGCTATTCCTCAAGGATGGATAAAATCAGGAAATATATAACCAGGGACGAATAGAATGCAGGTCTCTATCTCGTGGCGAAATATATTTCTATATAGAGGCGCAAGAGCCTCAATCCGAACTATCGCATGGTGGTCTGTTGCTGCTGCATGAGAAACAGACGTCCGAAACTAGATGATGATGATGATGATGATGTTGTTGATGATGATGATGATGATGATGCTACTGATGATGATGATGATGGTGGTGGTGGTGGTGATGATGATGATGATGATGATGATGATGATGATGATGATGATGATGATGATGATGATGATGATGATGATGATGATGATGATGATGATGATGATGATGGTGATGATGATGATGATGATGGTGGTGGTGGTGGTGGTGATGATGATGATGATGATGATGATGATGGTGATGATGATGATGGTGATGATGATGATGATGATGATGATGATGATGATGATGATGATGATGATGATGATGATGATGATGATGATGATGATGATGATGATGATGATGATGATGATGATGATGATGATGATGATAAGGAGAAGAAGGAGGAGGAGGAAGAAGAAGTTAAGCAAAAGGAAAGTGATGCTGATGACGAGGAAGAAGATGAAAATGAGAATGAAAAGAAGGAGGATATGAATATGAGGATCAAGATGAGATTGACACTGAGAATGATGTTAAAGAAACGATGAGGATAAGTAGTACCAGGTAGGCTATGTAGGGAGGTAGGCTATGTAGGGTAGACAACTCTAGTTTTTTTTCTAAGATCGTGTGTGACAATTAGGTAGGTTACCTGCAGCTAAGCGACAAATTATTCCACCGGAAAATCGCTGCAGTAAAGCATCTAACCCCTCACCCCCACCCCTCCCCAAAAGAGTAAACTCCAAGATTTATTGCATAAAAGTGCGACCTGCCGCATTATCATTCTGACCAGGCGCTGAAGTTGAGTAGGTGCTGCAAGATATAGTTTTTCAGCTATATGCCAAGACCCACCTGTTCGGGTCCCTTCTGCAGCCGCGTACTTAGCGCTTCTGGGGTTCCCTATATAAACTGATGCATGATACATATACACAGCGATTGTTAACTGCTGACTGACTGACTGACTGACTGACTGACTGACTGACTGACTGACTGACTGACTGACTGACTGACTGACTGACTGACTGACTGACTGACTGACTGACTGACGAAAGCAACGATATTATGTACTACAGACGAAAGATAAAGAAGCCTTGATAGATGGTGGGAGAACAGGTCAATGCTTGGGTCCATACGAGGACGCCAGAGAAAATGGAATGGCCACATCATGAGGGGTTACGCCATAAAAAGAGATATAATCGAAGGGAGAATGGAGGGGAAAAGACATGGGGAAGACCAAGAACGATGCTACTGGAATGGATGATGAAAAATGAAGGCTGGGGAGGCCTGAAGAGAGAGGCACAAAATAAAGAAGAGTTGGACATATGACCCTGCAGAGAACGAACAATTAACTTGGTAAAAAAACTACATTGTTTTCATTCTATAGTTGGGCTTTAACAGAGGTTCACCCGCATAATATATTTCATTATCTCAATTTTAGTTTCACCAGCAATATTTCAATCTAAATTATAAGCCTTTCCTGACAATCATTATCATTCGCTTTATCATGTCACCAGAACCATTTGCCTTAATTGTCGTCAATTCATGTGTTCGAAAGTAACAAATAAATACATAAACAAGATTAATAGTCTAAATTTTGTATAAAAAAATTGCATTATTGAGATGTATACGTTCTATGCAATATTATAATTGAATAAATTTGTCAGGTAGGCTAAAGCTTGTGATATATATTAATTATAGCCTATAACTATAATAGTGTCCAATATTACTTGTCGTGCGTTGGGCAACACGCATATGATGTAGCAAATGGTCTTCGGTTCAGGAAGCCGTTAAGATTTCAAACAGTCCGTAAATTCACTGCGGACACCGTGAGATAGACGTATAAGATTGGACGAACTCGCACGCGTCTGAACTTTTAGATATCATCCGGAGTTTGATGGTTATCAGAGACCAAGCGCACGACTAATTGTGCTTCTGATAATTATTGTAGAAGGGCCTAACAGAGACAAATCGCTTCGTATCGTTCGTCCTTTGGTTACAAATTCGCTTTTCTTTGTGTGTATGCTACGAAAAAAAAACCTAAGATGTATTTAGAGTCGTTGGCAAACCGTTCTAAGTCCGGTCTGCGCGTCTGTGAGTAATAATGGATAATTTTCGCCAATTAATGCAATTAGAAACGCGGTAAACTTTTACATTTGTCATACAGCTGTGTGTGGCGTGCGCCTGCTCTCTCATGAAAGATGCTTTCCTTCTGTAGTAACATTTATAATAATAATAATGTGGCCATAAGACAGAAATGCGTATGGGGAGAGAGTGCTATTATGTCGAGGAGACGCAGTTTTGTCTGGTGGTCCAAGAAAGCATACACAGAATCTCTGGATGCATGCAGTATGCACAGTATTTGCATTGCTTCTAATAGCCTACTGTGCTGTAATTGACATTATCAGCAGCAGCAGCAGCAGCAGCAGCAGCATCATCGTCGTCGTCGTCGTCATCATCATCATCAACATCATCATCATCTTCGTCATCATTATCGTCATCGTCGTCACCGTCATCATCATCATCATCATCATCATCATCATCATCATCATCATCATCATCATCATCATCATCATCATCATCATCATCATCATCATCATCTTCGTCATCATTATCGTCATCATCATCATCATCATCATCATCTTCGTCATCTTCGTCGTCATCATGATCGCTATCGTCATCATCATCGTCGTTGTCGTCGTCATCATCATCTCGCTGCGCAATGAACAGGTCCATGCACAGAGCAGGCCTAGTTGTTTCAGAGGAGACTCTAACGGTCTAGCTTCAATTCGGCCATCGTGTTCTACATTATCCGCGTCCTTTGTGATCACTTACAAGTTTACATTACTGTCAGTAGTAATATGCCCGTATAATAATTCTATGAACCTCTTGGCAACACTAGTGTCTCATCTAAGCAGACATTTCGTTATAAACCGATTAAGCATGCAGACGTTTTGGCTTAGACGTATAGTTTAGGTGATTGGTCGAATGAGTGATGGAATTAAATGATGAACCGATTGTCTTATAGAGAAGCTGGACAGACAGGCGACAGCAAATTACCATGAACCCCCCACCCCTATAAAGGGAAATTGTGTGAGGTACAGTGGCCGCCATGCCCGCTGTGGGTTGGGATGAATTGATTAAGGATGCGCGGGTGATTATACATTCAGAGTGTGGTCTTAAAAAGACCCCCTAAACGGTTTATCAAGTGCGCTATAATAGCTTCAAACGTGTCGCGGATATAGGCCTATCTTACTCATCTTGAGCGCCTCTGAGTAGAGATCGTTAAGGGGCGCTATATAAATTTATGTGGTTAATTGGTTGATCTCGTTTCTGAGCTGATTCCTTCGAAATTCAGGTCTCTTTGAATGTTGTGGAAGAGGGGTGGGCGTTCTTGAAGAGAGATGATCCGAAAGGGTTTATCAAGTATACGTTCAAAGAACTTCAAATGAACTTCAATTTTGCGTTGGGTTAACTTGAGTATTATAGACGTGGACGACGTCTACAGACTACAGTTGATTCTGTTGTTTTCATTTGAAACGATTATCGAATGATAATTTGGTGATAAGATAACGGAGCTATAGAAATCATTAGATTATAATAGATTAAATTAGATTGAACTTAATTTAATTTGATTTGATTAGGTCAGACGATACTAGGAGTCCGTCGAATGATATCGTATATCGATTGAATTCTCTATAGTAGCCTATACGATGTTTTCAGACCTCGAATATTTGTTGAGAATTTTATCATTCAGGGGGGACCAGGTATAGCGCATTGGATAACACACCGGCATGGTCTTTTACTTTTGTCATCTTAGGGTCTAACTCCGCCACTATAGTCGCATTCTGCCAGTGCCAGTCTCAAGCCTGGACAAAGGAGGAGGGAGACATTAATCATCTCTGACATGGCAGTGTAACAAGCCTCTTAAGGTCTGCTAAGCTTTCATTGAATTGCTTTTGCTTCAATCTTATCATGCACCCTCACATTTATTAGCATTACATGTTTCCTGTACAGTATGTGTCTTGCTTTTTTCCAGGTCTCGGTGAAGGTGGCTACTACCACAACGGTTACCACAGCCACCACCACCAGTACTCGGTCACCAGCGGATACCACCACGTCTCCATGGAAACGATGATGATGGACACAGACGTCGTGGGCGAGTACCTGGGAGGGGGCGGGGGCGGCGGTGGCGTGGGTACCTACTACCCTGCCCCTCCTCCCGCTCACCCACACCCACACTCCCAGCAACTCCAGTCACCGTACCTGCAGATGCAAACCGCTGCTGAGAGGTCGTTTGGAGGTCAGTCTGGATGCTTTACTGGAGGAGGGTTAGGAGGAGGAGGAGGAGCAGGTGGAGTGTTTGGAATTGGTGGAGTGGGTGGTAAGCTGCGAAAGGGTAAAGATGACAAGATATGTGGGGTGTGTGGTGATCGTGCTCTCAGCTACAACTTTGACGCCATCTCGTGTGAGTCGTGCAAAGCTTTCTTCCGTCGCAACGCACCAAAGGGACTCGTAAGTCATAGCACCATTCATTTTGTCTCACTTACTATTATATGCATAATTATATGTTTGTTTGTTCGTTTGTTTGTATGTGCACTTGTTATAGCGCATCTTCAAGCTCAAGCTCTCTCTCTCTCTCTCTCTCTCTCTCTCTCTCTCTCTCTCTCTCTCTCTCTCTCTCTCTCTCTCTCTCTCTCTCTCTCTCTCTCTCTCTCTCTCTCTCTCTCTGTCTCTGTCTCTGTCTCTATCTCTCTGTCTCTCTCTCTCTCTTTTTTCTTCTCTCTCTCTCTTTTTTCTTCTCTCTCTCTCTCTCTCTCTCTCTCTACTCAGAGGCGCTCCATAATGCAGAGCGGACGCTGCATCGGAGTTTCACGCCGAAGCGCTGAGCAATTGTGAGTGAAGGACTTGCCCAAGGTCCTTACGCGGCGAGGTGGATTCCAACCTCGAACCTTCCGGCTCCAAGGCAACGACGCCATCACTAATATGAGTGTGTTGGTGTATGAAATTGTGTGTATGCATGTGTGTGTGTTTGATGCCTATCTATAGTCTATACATGTAATTATGTGTGTGCATGTGTGTGTATGCATGTGTGATTGTGTGCCCGCGCGCGTGTGTGTAATGTGTATGTATATGATTGTGTATAGGCGATTTGCAAGGGAAGGGCAATAATTACTATAGCTTCTTTCCGCTCATAATTCAGAGTCTTCACTCGTTGAGGAGAGCCCTTCCCATGCAGTGGTCCTACACTTCTACCGTGCGCATGCACTTTTCCTACATGTCCGCCATCTTTGATTAGCCATCTTCAATAGAAAAATCTCATCTTGTCCGACTATTATACATCACCTATTATAAATCTTTCCTTCTATCTTATCAACCGCAATCTACGCGTATAAATACGAAATGCCTGGGAGCAGTTTGTAGTGGCAAAAACGAAACTACCTCCTCACTCTCTCTCCAATACTTCACACCATTTGTAAAGGAGATAAAAAAAAACTTTCCTCTTTCCGACGGAGGTGATCGCAGATGCAAGTGATTGCGAATATGGATTTTTATAGATTATAAATGTCTTCTTTCTATTGTATGCGGTCTATTGTTTTAGAGCCAGAAAACTGATATATACACATATAATATACATATGCATACACATTATATATAATTATATATATATATAAATATTCTGATAGACCATAATATTATATATCACATAGAGCCTAGTATATATTCTCTCGTCTATAAAAACTTGCCTTTTTTCTTGGGGTTGAACGCACTGGTAGCGCTTCTGAAGGCTCTTGCTGCGAGAAGCGCTTTATAAATGGTCAGATAAGATAAGATTCTGATATTTGTATATAATGCAAGTATATTAAACACGTCCTATAATAAATAATATATAATATATTATATATATTTATGACGTGTTTAATATACTTGCATTTATTGGTATTATGACTGAGTATAATTATTCTGAATTTATGTATGCGATGTTAATCATGGGTTCGGGTTTTCGAAAGTTGATTAAAACGTAAACGGCGGCGGTGGTGCATGTGCAAAATCGCCGATTTCTAAATAAGCGGTCTGTGTTGAAAGTAATTAGCGTCATTCGGCGCCACCGATAAATCAACTTCATGCGTTGCTCTGCAGCAGACGAGAGGTGCATCGCTCCCCGGCGCCACAATCAACGCCTACACCGCCTTAGACCCTACTCCCCTACTCGGTCCCGCCTTAGACCCTACTCCCCTACAGTCGGCCCCGTAATGCGTTTTAATTTGACTGTGCTAAGCATTGAACTGTACTCAGACGTTTGCGTGTATGCAGCCTTATAAATGACATAAGGCGACGATAAGTAATGATGATGGCAGCGTAGTTAAGCGAAGGGGGAGTAGGGGGCGTGACGGCTGTTTATTAATGAATGGTAAAGCCAGATGTCTAGTTTAGTACAACTTTATGCACTCAGTATTATAAGTGAATTGTAGAAAAATAACTGAGTGGTCAGACTTGGAGTTGAGGTTTCAAATCCCTCAGCCCACCCCACGACAATTCTCACCTTGTATTATATTCATTGCAGTAGAAAGAACGGCTGTATGGGCTTATAGGTATAATGCTCACGCGCATGCGTCTTTCCTATTGACCCTCCAGTAGGCCTATAGTCATCTAACGCTAATAATTGCGACAATTTATGTGGCGCCGTAAATCTGCAAGGGCGCCTTATAAAGCCGCTAACGGGCGGGATAGAAGAGATACAAATTACAAACACGTAATTTCAACAAGTCTTTAAATATTATATTTCTTATTATATAAAGTCTTAACCTCTACATAATATTATAAGTACATATCGTGTCGGATATATTATATCCATACATAGACATGCACACCGACAGACAGAGACAGACAGACAAAAAGACAGAGACAGACAGACAAAAATACAGAGAGACAGACAGAGACAGATACAGAGACAGATAGACAGACAGAGACAGAGAGACAGTGAGACAAGCGAGAGACAGACAGACAGAGACAGGCAGACAGACAGATACAGAGACAGATAGACAGACTAGGATGATGATAAAAAGGGATAAATGGATGGTGGGTTCGGGATAGAGATGACTAGATAACGGATGGCAAAGAATATAATGTGATTATTGTGCTTGGCGCAATGAATGCATTCGCAGATACATGTATGAGGTCCAGCGTGTTAATCTCGGGGACGGGGAACATAGGAACCGATGAACAGGAGCAACGACAGAAGGTTATACGGTATAGATAGATTCATTTGCCATGGAAGCCGAAATGGATTCCATGCATGGAGTCAAGCAGAGGCCACGATATATGTTATGAGAAGTAAACCTTGGACGTCAACAGAGCAACGGTTAGAGAAATCCATGGCAGTGTTTAATCTAGGCATCTCCGTGGGAGGAAGTTCTTTCCCCCAGAAAAAGTCGACAGCTGCTGTTTGTCGTTTGTCCCCCAGAAACCTGGATTCTCGCCACCCCCCTTCCCCCAAAGCAGATGGACAAGATTACACGCTGGAGAAAACCCTCATGCAGTAGTAGGCGGCAGGCCTATACCAAGAACAAAGAATTTTTATGAATGTAGTAACTGGGAGTGCCAGTGATTGGAAGTCTTATATAGGGCTTCATGTGAACTCTTGTCAACTTCGAGTTACTCTATCAGATCTATGTATATCTACCACAAAAGACTGCTATGGACTGGTTTCAGAGAACTTGCCCGAAGTCGTAGTTTTGTAACCTTTAGGCTGGGACGGTACGGTGTGAAACCATCCATGGACATCTTGTTAGTAGTTACATGTTTAACGACCCTGCCATATCAAAGACGATTAGTGTCGCCCTCCTCCTTTATCCAGGCACGGGACTGGCACTGGCAGAGAACAACGTGGGGCGGGGTTCATCCATGGACATCACAGCCAACAGGTGTTACATAGACGGATGCTAACCCGCAGGTCTACAGGACAAACGAACAGCCCTTTAGCTGCAGCATCGACCGGTCGAACTAAACACCCGCTGAGCTGATGAGACGAATATCCGACGAACCCTGTAAGGTCGCGTCCGAATTTCTTCAGGCGAGCAAAATGATAACGTGGCGGGGCAATGTTGCGTAACGTTACGTTCGTGCAGTCTGTGTGGCGGTGGCGGTAGAGGTCACTGAAGCGAGACATGTTAATTGAACTGCGATACGGATCTACGTAAGTTTACGCACGTTACGTCAAAGGCACATGCCGCCCTAGCTGTCTACTCTGCTGCGGGCAACCGTGAAGCTGTATACCGAGCGGTCGGAGGACCAAATTTATGTATATTATAATACCTTTGGTGGTAGCAGTTGGTGCGATAATATCGGTGAGATTAGTCACAAGTGTCGGTAACAATACGTTCAAAGTAGGCGCTTACAAATGCATGCTAATTGTCACCGATTAACTGGGGAATTATGCATGACTTCGTACATGATTATTTTGGCCGCCCCTCACTTGGCTGCTGGCGCCCGTTGCCGTCAAGCTAAAAACTTCTTCAACGTAGCCTATATGTATGCACACTGCACAGTAGATCTGCATCAGTCATACTGGCCAAATTAAATATTAGCACGTACTTTACGACCGAATCGAATGTTGTATATAATTATATCATATATGTATATATAAAATATTATATATATAATGTATGCTGAAATGCAATCTAATAGCCTATACCGGAAAATATGTGCAGTAGCCTATATTAACATCCATACAGTAATTATGATTGCATTGCCTATTAACACGAATGCAAACTTCACGTGGGTCTATAATATCTGACTTAAACAGTCATATTGTATAATTTATCATCTATAAAAGAATTTAAGCTTCATTGCTACTTTGTTTTTCGTCAATTCTAGCTTCCTTCCTTTCCTTGTCTTCTAATAATCTAATTTGTCATTTTCTTTCAATAATATTCCTAGCTGCATTTAATTTTCGCTGTCTTTTTGTTCTCTCTATTTTGTGGGCACGGCCACGGTGTCGTGGTGGAAGGGATGAAAGTGAACCGGGTCAGTCCGGGTCTGAGACCCGTTGTCGATTTTCGAGACCTGCTGTTGCCGGGTCTCAGCCGCGGGTCGCAAAACAGGCCGTCGAGTGCCAAAAGTAGGTAAAAATGGTAGGATTTTCGGTAATTTTGGGCAAATGACTATAGGAAAAACGACGTCAGAACAATTTATGGGCCAAAGGCATGCTCGTCCGCCAAAGTGAGACCCGGTAACTTTTCGAAACCACTTTCAGCCCTGCGTGGTGGTGGTGGCGTCAGTGATTGGAATCACAATGTTCCTCTGGTTCGCATCAACCTCAAGCATGTATGGACTTTATAGATAATATGCAATAATTATATGACTGTTTTAAGTCAGATATGACCCATCTGACCAAAACCAGGCGTAAGTCGGATTTGTACAATATGAGTGTCATATATCTTCTAAAAGAATAAAGTCTCTTCTTTAAAATGACACAAATCTTATTGCTCTGCCATGTTTCTGTCCAAAGTTATGGGTAAAAATGTGGTTCGACCGTGCAAATTACAATTCTGAAAAAATGCATTGAAAGTTTTCTATAACTTTGGAATGCAAGATTCTTTGGAAGTTTAGAACCGTGTTCACAATTAAATAAAATTTGCAACAAAAAACAGATTGCATCAGAGGCTAGAGGAAAGTCTGGGCTTTTCACTGATGTCTAATTTATTATGTTAGCCACATGCCGAATATGGCTACCAATGGCGGGAAAGTGGAAAATGGCGGGAAAAGTTCATCGAATTATCATCACAAAATTATCAAAAATATCATTAAAAATGATATTTTTGGAAATTTTTTACTTTTAATATGCATAAAACATATTAATTTATCATTTTCTGTAAAAAACAAAAAAATGAAAAAAATCGGTTTTTTCACATTTCGGTCATTATCTCAGAAGCGTGTGTTGCGACATACCCCTGGTTTTGGTCAGATGGGTCATAGATATAGACCCGCGTGAAGCTTGCAAGTACTTCACTGTAATGGCTCGGGCGTTTCGGTGTGAATCGCCTCTGAGTAGGAAGCCTGAAAGAAGCGCTATAGAAATGGATAAATAAATAAATAGATATATTTTTCCTTCTACCTTCTTCCATTTATTCCTATTCTTTGTGTCTTTTCAGTTCCATTTTCACGTCCCTGTCCTTCTTTTGAGAGTCTCCAACTCTCTTTCTCTATATTTTCAGATTCCCCAAAAGCCTTTTTTTCTTTTCTGATGTTTTCACTTGCTTTTCCCCTCAATTTTCTGCCGTCCTTTTCGTTCTCTTCCATCCCTACAATTCCTCAATTTTTTCCAACAGATCAGCCTCAACCATTCTTTGGCTCGTAGGACTACTTGAAATGTTCGTGCGACGAGCGCATCAGATTTTGATGCGTCCATTTTTAATAGAGAAACTGCGTTGAATTCTCTACAGCCTTTTTCTTTTTTCTACATGTTTCGCCTTCCAAAATTTTCATTTTGTTTCCTAATTTTCTACCTTTTCTTCATTCTCTTTCTTTCCTATAACTATTCAACTTCTTTATCATTCTTTTCCAACTATAATCTGCTCGAACTATTGTTTTGCGCGTAGGACTACTTCAAGTGTCCGTACGACGAGCGATGTCGGATGGACGTATCGAACCGACGCTTCTGCAAGCGATGTCGACTCAACAAATGCTTTGAGATCGGAATGAGAAAGGAATACATTCTCAGCGAAGAGGAGAAGGCTCTCAAGCGACAGAAGATCGAAGCCAATCGATTCATGAGAGAAGTCGCAGCCACCAAAGTCTCATCGCCTGAACAAACGTAAGTCCTTGATTATATTATTATGGGGCGCGGTGGTGTAGTGGTGACGTCGTTGCCTTGGAGCCGGAAGGTTCGAGGTTCGAATCCACCTCGCCGCGTAAGGACCTTGGGCAAGTCCTTCACTCACAATTGCTCGCCGCTTCGGCGCGAAACTCCCATGCAGTGTCCGCTCTGCATTCGGGAACGCCTCTGAGTAGAGAGAGCATGAAGGGGCGCTATAACAAGTGCACATACAAACAATTAGATTGTAATGTGTCTATCTTGCATAAAATTATTGGCTTACAAATGTTTCGATAAAATATATAGGCGGCAGGCCTATCATCGATTAGGTTGGTTGATGAACTGGTGGTTTGGGGTTGTTAATATTGTTTGTGTAATTTACGGAGACATAGGCGGCCCTAATAAGCGGGACCATTCTTGTTTTCCTGATGCTATTTACTTACATGGGCTATATAATTATGGGTGGTCTATAATTGTCGGAACGTTTGAACTATATGAACAATAAATGAACTGAGCTAGAATCAGAAAAACCTTGTATAGTTAATCAATTATAGTTCTAATTAGCAGTTTGTTTAATTTGATAAGTTAAAAAGCTAATCGATTGAAATGGAATTAGCTACGGAAATCTGCAGCATCTGCTAATTGATCATAATTAGTATTAATCAGCAAAATCTTGTTGCTGATCGATTAGAATAATATTAGAGTTAGGTGCTGTCACACATGCCCATCTGCTATAGACACACATGTAAGCTACGATGCTCTTCTACACAGTGCGAGAATTGTGAAAAAATAACTGGGGGAGTTGGACCATTATCCACTTGGAATTGGGGTGTAAAAAATAATTTAACATGGAGTTCTAAGAAAGACTGAGGGGCTGAAACCCCCCCCCCCCAACTCGCGGTAATTCTCACCCTGCTTCTACAATGGTTTATGATGATTTTTTCTGCTGCTTTTTACTGCAATTTGCAGACTTCGGCGTCACTCTGAAGGCGGCCTCAGCGGCGGCGTTGGTGTTGGCGGTGTGAACCTGACGGTCGACCAGCTGTACGTATCGGAGGCCACATCCCAGACGACGGCCCTCCGAGCAGAGGACGCAACGTGCATCGAAGAGCTCGTGACGGCCTACCACATGTCGCTCGACACCCACGCCGGCGGCGAGACGGACTGGTCGCGCGACCGCGCCAGCATGTCCGACCTTGTCAACATCGCCGAGCTGAGTATGCGTCGGGTGATCGCGATGACGAAGCAGATCGCCAGCTTCCGGATCCTGCCGCAGGAGGACCAGATTCAGCTGCTGAAGACGGGCAGCATCGAACTGCTCATCCTCCGCTCGGTCATCACCTTCGATAAGGAGAAGCAACACTTCCTCGACCCCTTCGACCCGGAGGAGACGAGCGCCCTGAAGCTGGAGCAGCTCGAGCGCGCCGAGATCGGGACTGGTCTGTTCGAGGACCACATGAAGTTCATCCGGTCGTTGGTCGTCGAGATGCGGGCGGACGAAACGACGCTTATTCTCCTCCTCGTCATAGCGCTCTTCTCTCCGGATCGTGAGAACCTTCTCAGCAAGGACTACGTGTCCGGTCAACAGGAGAAGTACTGTCTGCTACTCAAGAGGCATCTAGAGTCGAAGTACTCGAGCGGCGCGGCACGAGTACTCTTCCCGCGGTTCATACTCAAACTGACGGACATACGAAGTCTGAACGAGGAGCATACGCACGTGTTGTTGAAGCTGAACCCGGATGGCATCCAGCCGTTGATGAAGGAGGTGCTCGACCTATGCCGTTAGTCTCCTTGACGATGTCTCCTTGACGATGTCTGTCTTGTACATGTATGTATTGCATTGTTTGCCGATTATTGATATTCTAAGGGTAAAGCCAGAGAAGTTTAGAATGGCCAATTTTCTATTATCTTAATTGTCGCCATTGATAATTATAAATGTCGACCATTTGATGTAAACGCTTGCCAATGAAAACTCAGTGATCGCGAGAGATCATTGAGATTGTTTACAATCATATGACTCTTTAGAGATCATGAAGATCATCAAGGATCCTATGATCCAAATACTTGCCAGTTAAACAAGGGATCACAAGGACCATGCATCTTACTCCTTAGGATTGGAGATCATACGGATCCTAGATAACATAGGATCATCAGTGATCGTAAGGATCACTAATGCACTAATGATCCCAAGAATCAGCAGTTAACCTAAGAATTGCAGAATATACTAAGGATTTATAATGTTTAATGAACTTACGAATTTATAGAGATGACAGGGCGAAGATCACAAGTGAAACTAAAGGCTGGTCATTATTCCAAGGATCATTAAAATTAATGCCGTATGGATTGCTTTCTCTGGTTGTGTATTAGAGGCAATAGAAAACCAATTGTGAGAACAGTTATTGAATCGGAAGCTGCACCATTAAAGATGCGCTGTGTAAATAAATCGTGATTACAGTTGCAAAAATACAATAATTGCCTATGATCCTAAGGATCACATTATGATCGCAGAGATCGCCAAGGATCCCGTTGATCCTTTGTGTACGTTAAGCCATCTAAGAGCTCAGCGCGTTTGAGTGTTAACGGTACCGAAAAGCGCCAGGCCCTGTATAAAATCTGTTGGTGTATGCATGCATGCATGATGCATATGCACCTAGAAACATGATGGGCAAAAAGCGCAACAGAAGTAAATTTTCGCGTCTTTGTCATGTACTCGAAATGTATCAATTTCAATGGATCGGTCTGAAATTGTAGAGAAATAACTGGAGATCATTGTCAGACGTTGATTTATCTGAAGATGAAAACTTTACTGTGTGGCATCTAAGAAAGACTGGGGGTTGAACCCCAAACCTCAGTGATTCTCTCTTCCAGCGTACGCGTGGATGTATTTTGCCTTCAGTCAGCACATTCAATGTCATTCATCCGTCCGTCTATCTATCCATCCATCCATCCATCCATCCATCCATCTATCCATCCATCCATCTATCCATCCATCCATCCATCCATCGAGCCATCAATGTTTCAATCACAAATACCATCAGATCTGTCAGAGTCCGACCAATTCATTGAAAAATCGGTAGGACTAAGGGCTGAGGCCATACGAGCTACCATATGAATTATAAAACCATCGTGTAGGCCTACACTGTACAGTAACTTCTTTGACACTGTCTTGCCGACAGTATTTGTGTTCTTATACACTGTAAATTGTAATATTGAACTTTGACGACTTTGCAATGATTAGGCCTATGGTCTTGATATATTATAGGCCTGTCTATATTAGGCCTCTACCTGTACACCGCAGAAACGATTGTCTTACGTGTGCCAGTTTTGCATCTGTCTGCACTTAATTTTGTTTCTTGTACTTTATGCTTTGTGGTGAATGGCGAATAATATGTAGCCTATCACAGTCAGAGATTAATTATAGGCATAATAGTCCTTGCGCTCTGAGTCCCTGACATCGGACGTAGGCGAGTATGAGACTAACCGCCGCCAGTGTAGGCCTACATGTCTTGAACAGACCTTCGATAATCTGCGTCCACCCATAGGCGTACGGGAGATTTCAGCAGTGGAGGGGGGGGCAAGATTTTAATTCTGCCCGAAAAATAAATATCGTGGTGGAAAATACTATTTTTCCCAGACAAAAAAGTTGAGAACCTTTTTTAGTCATCGGGATAAAAAAAACTTGTGAAATATACTAGCCTATTTCTAGCTTTTTACAATTTATTCGGGTCTGCCTTTTCCGAAAAAACAGATTTCCCAGACATTTGGGGAGCATTTGCCCCCTCTGGACCCCCGCCTCGTACGCCTATGCGTCCACCTGTGTAGCGGCAAATGACTCTCAAAGACGGCGTGTATTATACTGTATTATAGGCCTATGACATGGACTACGATCTTTTACCTGATGTAACAAATGGCCAAATCGTCGCAGGACACCAAACCGCCTCTGGCTAGTTTATCGAAACGCTCTCATTGTAACGGAAAAACGCCGGATTGGCTTTCGCTGTTTCGCGAAATGATGGCCGTCCGAAGAACGAGAGCCGCCGCCACTACCGCCACCGCTGCTGATGCGCTCATGCTCCCCTAAGCGGATAATTTACAGTCGCAAGCAAGCGCAACTCTCCTCGCCAGCGTAATTATTGCGTGTACTATTCTACACTAAAATCAACTTCGCTCTTATTGGATGCATATGCAAATGCCTTCGGCGGTGGATCGCCGCGATTCCTTGGATCTGAGATTTATATTCAGTTAACTGTCGGACCAGCCGGAACAAACTGTCCCTGAGTAGCTCTCAAATGACCGCTAAATAAATGTTAATGCTGCTGGTGACGCCTAGCGACGTCGTCCGCTTGGTCTTTCTTTAGCGCTATACCGTACGATCTGCAAAACCATTTTGCTCTATTCCAGTAGGCTAGATGGAAAGTGCCTCGCCGTGTCGACTCTTGAATATCTGGCGCTACATAAACTCGCTACATAAGTCTGTGATTGACTGCGATATCTGCGATATACGACTGCGACCGTTTCGCTGGTGGCTTCAATGGGTAAAGGGCCCATCCATATATTACGTAGGCCTACGCAAAAATCGTGATTTCTCCTACATACCCCCCTCCAGTTGCACCTTGTACATTTTTTGCACCCCGTGCGTACCGGTATGTAGGCATAGGCTACAATGAATCTTCGCCTCCCCAACTTACGCAAGTTAATTAGCTAGAGTTATCTATAGGCTAAAACTTTTATTTTTAACATGGGGGGGCTACTGTTTGTTTTTGTTAAGCATTGCATTATAGACCTATATTTACTTGCTAAAATTTGATAAAAGTTATGGTTTACTTAGTGTTTAGCTCTATTAATATAGCCTAATACAGAGTTAAGGCCAATGTGGATGACATTTTATTTTGCGTATGGCCTAAGTATGCCTACATTTTGTCGAGACCCTTCCCCGCTATAGCCTACGCACATGTAGGCCTATTGTATATGGCCCACGCAAAATCGCCCAAATGAGATCCCCCAATGCTTATGTAATAATAATATGGACGGACCAAAATACAATGTAATAAAACATCTACTAGACTAAGTGTCAACTGTGTTACATCACACTCGTGTAGCCTACTGTTGTACAACGGTATGTCTGTTGACGTCTTAGTTTTATTTACAGCTAGTCATGATCTACATGTACATGTAAACGTAACTGATAGGCCTACGATGTAGGCCTATCGTCTTTTGCAGCCATTTTTCATTGGCATGCGTTCCTAAAATACTCCGTTAAGCTAATTAAATTAAAATATTGAACTTGAAGATAGTAGGCCTATAACATCTAAATTGTATTAGGACCTACTGTGAGTCTGCGAGACACAGTAACCAGTGTTTAATCGAGTCCCTCTGCTTCGGGGGGGGGGGGGAAATTCAGGTTTCTAGGAAAGGGGCGGGACGGCCGGTTTTTTCTGACGACCTTTTTTATAGTCTTTGCCAAAATTTCCTTTGAGACACATGTGAAGACCCCTCTCCCGCCAGAGGGGAATTCTCATTCCTGAGGGGAACTCCCCCAGAGACTTCTAGATGAAACACTGCACAACAGTAACCAAATGGTTGAGCACTGCCTAGAGTGGAGCATGGGACGATTGAGCACACCGGCAGACAGATAGGCCTAACAGCTGTGTTTCTCAACTATGGAAGAAATCCATGGTAGCCTATTGCAGAAAATGTTCAATTATATAATTATGCAACGTAGCCTATAGTGCAAAACCACAGCGTGTAAATAGGCATATTATAGGCCTAAATAGCCTACAAACATCTCAGTAATTATTCTACTACTACTGCATGTACAATCTCTGTTTGCTATTTCAAAATGATGTGAACGCGTCTGATAACAGTTCATTGTATGAACGGATGATCAGAGACAATGTCATGACTGTGCGGATTTTTTCAAACTGTTTGGTAGTTGTGAAATTTTCCGTTTTACTCATTTTTACCAACGCTGCCATCTTGCGAATTAAAGAGTGAGTCGATCTTTGGGAGTTTAGCGGGAATCAAACCCGCGTCAGTGAAAATCTACTCATTGTGCCAGTACTATTACCCTAAATCTCTCCCCCCATGTCTAGCATGTCCACTATTTGGAACTCATTATAGACGTAAGCTTTGTATGGTTCCGTGTGGACAATATCTCTTAAATGCATTTGACAGGCCAATAGTCAACCCCCCGAATGATTAAGTAAGCAAGTAACTAAGTATGAATGTACTTTATTGGGGATTTATTATGGGATTTTAAGCTGCTCACTGGTATTTGCTGTCATTTGCCATCCCAGCAGATCCTACAATATTTTAAGGACGTGTGTGTGTGTGTGTGTGCCATCAATATAGGCCTACGTCGATGGTGTGCACTTAAGTGGCTGGGTATTACCATAGCAGTTCGTTGTGTGTTAAACCAGTCTTTACCACAAGGTTTCAAGAATATGTCATGCACCTTTACTTTTAAACAACATTGAATTATGCCTGTCTGTCTTTATAGTGGCGCTTTATGAATACGTAAGCATGGTAATAATCATAAAAAAATAATAGACAACATCCATCTTTGCCACCTTTCAGGAATTTCCGCATGGGCGCTTGCACATCGAGAGGAGAGGGGGGAGAGGGCACCCCAATGAAAAATTGATTCCTCTTTAGAACTATTAAATTTTCGATTTTGACAAATTTCTTCACAACTAAAGCACTAATGTTGCTAATGACAAAACAAAATTTAACAGAAATTTACATTTAGAAGCCTCCATGAAAAATACCAATATTTTTAAATTTCAATTTTCTTGTTTGCATTTTTCAAGCTCTTCATGAAAATTTAACTGCCACTATTGTATTCTGCCCCCCTCTTGCAAGAATTTATACGGGGATTACGGGCATCCATGCTTGCCCGACATGGTGGCAAACTTGATTGGCGTAATTAATTTATGCCTTGGTGAAATGTCTGGGCACCACAGAAAGCCCAAATTTGATTGCTTCAATGTACATGTGCTGTATTAAATCAGGGTACCCACCGTTTTCACTCAACAGGGTACACTTACCTTTTCACAAACGACACCCCCCACCACCCACCCCAAGAAACTCTTATTCACTGCTGCAAAAAGAGTCTCCAAGTCCATGGTATAGCAGAAGCTGATCGACGATATTACCATGTACAGGGTAAATACTGAAGGGTAACCAGCCGTATGCATTTTCAATATATAGACATCTTGAGCATTTTAGCACGTTATTTATGCATGTCTAACCAATCATTTTCATGTGTAAACTTGCGTGTCAGCTACCGTAACGTTGCCAGCTGATTTTAAAGATCAAGTGTCGTGTTCTCAATTGTCTGATGTGCGATGATTTACAAAATAAAGTGTTGTCTTTAAATTGTATTATTTTGTTCGCATAAATTCTCAATGCATACAGTGACTCATACAGCCCAGAGAAACTAATCTTCTGAAATCACATAATTTGTTAGCCAGGAAATCAAATGTGACATAGGTTCAAAACATGTTGGTTTCCAACCTTTCTGTTCACTGTGTTCAGCCATGGTTCAGTGCAGGTACAAACACAGTCACTCACACACTCGCATGACTGGACATTAGGTTTTTCTCAAAGAATACAGAACGCAAAGAGCTAAAGAACACACTGTATGAGAATTATGGAAACAAATCGAATGTGTCACATTTAATTCATTGAAAGTCTGAGTTCCCTTGGCTGAAAATCTAAGGCGAGCGTTCAAAATGTGTTCACAGGCAATTCCCGTCTACAGTTCAGCAACTGCTTCATATCTGCAGACACACAGTCCTCGCAGAGTAGCGCCAGTCTCACTTTGTCCTCCTCTTCTTTCTTGACGGTTCAAGCGCAAAACTTTTAAGCGGATCGGCTTGCCTTTTCTGAAAATAACGACAACAAAGGCATTAATTAATTATTAAATAACAATATTCATTAAACTGTCGGCTCCAAAGTATTTCTTTCAATCACAAGTCGCTATAAATTAACTGCCGCATTTACTTAAAATTGTTAGGCAATCGCCTTTTAAAAATTATATCACAGCAATAAACTTTTATCATTAGGCAATAACGGTCAATTTTGTAACTTGCAAACTTATATAGCACTACATTCAGAGAAAGACACCAAATGTGATTCTAACTGACAACACACAACATGAAGAAAGAGAATGATCAAAAAAAATTTTAAATAACAATTCTTAACTACTATCATGTGGGTGCCCAGCGACAAAAACCAAGTGCCACTATTGTTATTAATATATTCATTTATTGGCACTCGAAACAGTTGACACATCACAGTCAGACACATCTGACCAGTCAAACTGTTTCATAAATCTCTCAAGTTTCTTCGCCGTGGCTGGGCTGCGAACGCCTCTGAGTAGTTTTCTTGAAGGGGTGCTATTTAACTCCATAGAATGAATGAATGAATGAACTGATTGCAGAGAGTTTAACAAAATAATAAAGATAGAGTTCAAAATATATCACCACAGATTGGCTGATGAGTTGGGCAGCACTCCAATGATGCCACACAGCTACAGGGGTCATTATACAAGATTATGTTAGTCCCAAGCTGAGGAAACTTGTAAAGAGAGGAAATAATTTGAAGCTTCAATACCTTGAACCGAGCTTCTCCTTTTGACGGACATTTCCACTTCGGATCTCGATTCTGCCTTCGCCGACGTTTCCTTGAATCCTCGATTCGTGATTTATACGGCAGAAGTGATGTGGGAACTGAGAGGACGACAATCACAACAGTTGAATTCAAATGATCATTCATACTTAACAAGAACATTGCAATATTCAGCCAACAAATGTGTATCAGGGATACAATACATTGTAGTAATAATAATAATAATAATAA
Organism: Lumbricus rubellus; assembly: GCA_945859605.1. NCBI lineage: Eukaryota > Metazoa > Annelida > Clitellata > Crassiclitellata > Lumbricidae > Lumbricus > Lumbricus rubellus. Next base: position 7,887,383 of record OX243827.1, read on the forward strand.
TTACGACAAATAATATGGTGCTGTAACATAGCCATACCGTTACAAGGGAAGTAGGGAATAGGCCTAACACCCTGATTATTAGAGTCAGCTGCTTAACAACAAACTGGTCTGAAATGATGAGTGATGAAACTGATGATGAACAGTGAACACCTTAAAATACTCTCATAAAACAGAATAAAATGAAACAGATGCAAGTAAAAAGTTTTACAGATACTAGATTTTGCCTGTCTTAAAAGAAAGCACAGCTTTGCTGGTGCAAGCCCATTCCCTTCCCCATCGTATTCACTCCCACCTGCCCCCCTCAAATCCTGCCTCCTCCCCTTCCTTTATACCCTCCTCTCCCTCCAAAAACACATACCCCAATTCCCCATAACACACGACTCTAGCAAAACACAACACGGACATCTCTGTTCAGAACTACCATTAACATACTGGTCAATGATGGCAGTGAAATTTTATGTAAGTTAATATATTACAGATCTCAGCAAAGTAGAATAGTACGAGATAACAAATATTCGAAGGTTGTTACTTAGATATTCTGGGACATGCTTCATGTACGGCTTTATCTGCGCTGTATGAAGCGTCTTGTCGTGTCGTAGAAATTGCAGATCGCGTGGATGGTCGACCAAGTGCGGCTGAAATAAGAAATCAACAAATAGAAGCCAACATTGACATTGAAAGCGAAACTCATTATTATCGAATCATTATCGAATCATAACTCAAATCAAGCCAAACAGGTCTTGTCCTGGAATGCTGGAAGTAGAAGGAACAGAGGAAAACCACGAAAGAACTGGAAGGACACTATCAGAGATGACTTGAGATGTCTGGAGAGGTCATGGGAAGAGGCTGAAGAACTGGCGATGGACAGTGAAGAGAAGAGGAGATGCGTTGCCCGATGTGCAGACATGCACGGGAAGGACTAAGTACAAAGTAACTCAAATCATTTTGTTTGCAATCTGATTTTTGAGTAGACTTACATGATCAGCTCAATTCAGTACGAAAGCAACACTTGATGTTGGGCCGGTGTAATTTTACAAACAAATCAAAATTGCTTGTTCATCAGGATAAACCGGCCCTAAAAAATTAGGCTACATCTATGCCTAAAGATTTATAGTTTGGAAAAGTGCATTGAAAGTTAAGATTATCTGATTACACATGTAGCTGTAATGCAACTACATTGTATGCAGCAACATTGAACAAGAAATCTTAATTTTGGGTAATCATACACAAGCACTTTTTACATAAATTAGTGCTCCTAGTACACAACTAAATATTTCCAGCTTTTACCCCGAACAAATCAGCAAATAAAATTCAATTGTTTCATTATTAACATGGCATTGCATTGTGTGTAAAAGCAATCCTTAGTTTTACCTGCAACTTTTTGCAGTTAAGTATTTCGTTCTTTATTTCTCGTATCCTCGCCTCCTTGACAACATACTTTGTAACTGTTCGCATGGCATCCTAAACAGTCAAGCCAGACAGAATGAATTATCACCAAGGCCGTAGCTAGGGGGTGTTTTGGGTGTTTGAACACCCACTCGCAATGAAAAACGTAAAAAAATATAACGCATTTACTAGCACATGATGCAAAAACCATTAAATATAAACCATGAAAACACACCCCCCCCCAAATGAAAGGAATGAAACTTCTAAAGATCTAATGACTAAAAAAGTCATCAACTTTTTTGGACAGAGGGAAAAAATTTCGTCGCCAGAAGAAACACCCCTCCCAAATAAAATCCTGGCTACAGAATGAATTACCACACACACCATGGTCACACTTTCACCCAAATCACTCTCGTGCCATAAAATCAATATCATGCCAGAATGTAAAATCAAAGTAATCATACAGTAGGCAGCTCTTATGAAATCGACATAGGTATATCGTAATTATCGTATGATACTCAAAAGAGGCGACAACTTGATTTATGTTTCTGCTATACCAGATATTCTGCTGAAAGGTATAAAATTAAGGACAAAAACCTAATGAAGATAGCTTCCGAAAAGTTGCAACCATACAATGAACAATACCTTTATGTTTAAACAGAAATGCAAAAAAACAGCATTTTAATAACGATTGATAAGCAACTGAAATTTACAAAGGGTGGGGCACGGCGGTGGAGTGGGTATGATCGCTGCATTGCAGCTGGAGGGTTCCAGGTTTGAATCCACCTCAAACGGCCGCGTAGGGACCTTGTGCAAATTCTTCACTCACAATTGCTCAAGCGCTCCGGCGTGAAACTCTAAAATTGCATGCTGTAGTCAGGAGCACTTCTGAGTAGAAATCTTGAAGCGGCGCTATAACAAGTGCACATATATACAACATACATACATTTATCGATGGTACTCACTTCCTACTAGCTATTCATACTTGCAGCTTATATTTAAATTATTCAAGACATCTTCCTAAAGCACATTCTCCATCCCAGTCAAGATCCTGGTGAAAGAACCATTCTCAAAATTAATGCTGATAAGGTCTAATATTGCAACATTGGTGAAATAAGACTTACAGTTGAGCGATATCGCAATCCTTCAATTTCTTCGATGTTGAAATCAAACGACTTGATCCCTTCAGCTGAAAAAAATCAGATTAGTCTTTTACTGACTCGCATTGCAAACCGATTTCGACACGACTATCATCAGCTTCATTGCAACAATTAATTTTTCACCAGTAAATCTTAACAAACAAATGGAAAATTAATGTTCATTGTCACAGATGGCCTTTATTTATACGATTTTACATGAGATCCCAAAACACAGCACATCTGAGTTATGACAGGTATGAAACGGATGGACAGCTTCACAGCCTGAACAAGAGGAGAAGTTGATTACTGGGAGCAAGTCTCGAGTCACTCGTGGAACTGAACAAGCTGAAGAACATACTCTGGAAAATGATTGGAAACGCTGGAAGAGGAAGGTGTGGCTGAAGAGAAGGAAGATGAAGAAGCCCTTATTATGCCTTGCCTTTTCAAGAAATCATTTGTTCGCAATCTGATTTTTGAGTAGATTTACATGATCAGCTCAATTCAGTACGAAAGCAACAATTGATGTTGGGCCGGTGTAATTTTACAAACAAATCAAAATTGATTGTTTATCAGTATGAACCGGCCCTGAAAAATTAGTCCACATCTATTATTGATAATTATCAAAACTGGTACTAAATCAATTGTAACGCCCATCTATGAATGTCATGGGTACGTACCATAGCACCCCATCAAGAGTCTACTCAGTGGTGCTCACAACTACAGCACGAACACTAAATCGGAATCTCACGCTGAAGTGCATTAGCAATTGCAAGTGAAAGACTTGCTCAGGGTCCCTATGCGTTGGATTGAGGTGGATTCGAACCCGCAATCATCCAGCTCCAACGCACCGAACATACCCCTACACTACTTCGCCCCTTTTGTAAGTGCATTATATAGACCATAGTATAAATATACACTGCTTTTGATAAAGTTAATGTATACAAAGTAATAATTAATTTCAATCTGATTTTATTGCAGATCTACATCAGCTCTAATCAGTACAAGATCAACCATTACTATTCGACCTGCATGACATAAAGAATTCAAGTTGATTATTTATCGGTATTATCTAATACACAAAGCTAAAAAATCACAAAACGACAACATGTCTAGATTATGTCCCGCATTCAAGAAATCATTTGTTTGCAATCTGATTTTTGAGTAGACTTACATGATCAGCTCAATTCAGTACGAAAGCAACAATTGATGTTGGGCCAGTGTAATTTTACAAACAAATTGAAATTGCTTGTTTATCAGGATGAACCGGCCCCGAAAAATTAGTCCATATCTATTATTATTAAAACTGATACTAAATCAATTGTAATGTACAAATGGTGACGACGTAATTGAATCTGAGGCGTGGATATAGTACATAATTTGGCATGTGGGTTTAACCCTTTAATGCCGGAGGTATAGGATTTCCCATACCATTTAATACCATCTTGGCATTAAAGGGTTAAAGACCCCAGAATTTCTTAATACACCATAAGCATTGGTTTCCCAGTCACATTAAGTACACTGTCATCATTCGTAAAAGTATTCAAATTCAGCTCATTTCTGCAAAAATAATGAAAAGTTTAGACTTACATGTCACATGTAAGGCTTTTGGCTTATATTTTTTTATCATTGTCATTGTAATTCATATAAAACCTATTCAAGAGAGTCTCTGACAAGGTCTCTTGACGTAAACCAGGATCAAACAAAAATCGTTTTCAAGTGCTTACAGAATAGAAGCAAATACTAAGCAGCTCATGTTGTAAGTTGATAGGCAACCAATTTAAGAAAGAACGCATTCATCAACTTTAAACGGTGCAGAAAAATAACTGCAATTTTCAATGACCAAGAGGATCATAATTTCTGAAGTATTCACAAAAATGAAGCAATGAGACAAACCAAATAAGCAACTGCTTTTGATAAACAAAATTATTAATCTGACCAATAATTTAGCAAGAAAATCTCCACTATCAAGTTTCTTGAGGACATTGGCTAGCCCTATCCATTGCCATCCAAATGACTAGACCAACCTAATAGTCAAATCAATTATGTTATATCTAGAGTCAACATTTCATCAGTTCGTTTCAATAAGAACATGGCAGAAAATATTCAACAAAAAACAAAGTTATGCAGAGGTGAAACACCACCTCACTAAAAGTTGTTTGCAATCTGATTTTTGAACAGACTTCCATCTGCTCAATTCAGTACAAATGCAACCATTATTTTAGGGCTTCACATTTGTGCAATAAAAACTTCTTTTGCATGCCAATCTACACTATCAGCCCATGAATTACAAACAGCTTAAATTAAATCTAAGAAAAATCCCTAAAAACGAGGTTGGCCAATAATACAATTGAAGAGCACATTCCCAAAACTCACACACTCTAATTGATTAGCATTCGCTCAATACGAAAGAAATACGTTGCTGTCGCTGATACGATAGTTTCCAGCGATCTTGATCTACTGTTGATCACAGAATCGTGGCATCGATCCTCGCTAGACGTCGCCATTCGACGTTCTTCACCTCCTGGCTACGCCTTCGTCGACTCGCCACGACCTGGTGCTGATCCGGATGAGGACTCTCGCGGTGGCGGAATCGTCGTGATACATCGGGATACCTTGCCAGTGCGGAGGATCACAATACCCGTCCTCCCAGCCACCTTCGAGGTACTCGCCGTCTCGGTTTCATCGCCTCGTGGTCCTCTAACCGTCATAACCATCTATCGCCCGGGTTCAACACCGCCAACGCCAGCGTTCTTCGAAGAGTTCACCTCGCTACTCGAGCAGTTCGCTCTATACAACACCCAAATCGTCATCGCCGGTGACCTCAACCTTCACCTCGAAGACCCGACGTTGCCTGCGGTGGTGGAGTTCGGAGCCATCATGGAGCAGTTCGGTTTGACGCAGCACGTTGACGAACCAACCCACAAAGACGGCGGATGGCTCGACGTCTTCATCACTCGAGATGACACGTCGCTGATCGACCTCAACATCGATCCTCCGATCGTTGGCCTATCTGACCATGGACTCGTCGTCGCTACTGTTCCATTTCTCCATGATGCCCCGTTCTCCGTCGTCAGGGAGGTGCGCAGCTGGCGGAAGTTGGATCGATTGGCGTTTCGACAGGCGCTTCTCAACATTCCTGCCATCGCTGACCCGTCCAGCCTGTCCGATGCATCGGTCGACGAATATGAGACTTCTATGACGACTCTCGTCAACAATCTACTTCCTTCGCATCCGGCCAAGATGCGGCGCTCTGGATTAACGCCTTGGTTTGACGCCGAGTGCCGCGCTCTCCGACGTCAAGCTCGCCGTCGTGAGAGACTTTACAGACGTTCCAAATCGCCTACTGACCGCGCTGACTGGGTGAAATTCGTCCGAGAGATGCACCGTCGATACAGGGAGAAGGAGACACTATATTGGGAGCATAAGATCATCCATCACTCCAAAGAGCCCAGGAAGCTCTGGGCTACATTCAATGACCTTCTCGGTCGGTCTCATCCCGGAAGTCGGCCCGCAACACCGCTGTTCACAGCTGGTGAATACTTGGACGTCTTCACCTCGAAAGTCAGGTCGGTTCGTGAAGGGACGGCTGGATCTCCTCCGCCAGAGTTTCCTACTACGGAATGCTCTCTCTCAGCTCTTACTCCGATAACCAGCGAGGAGCTAAAGCGAATGATCTTAGCTTCAGCTCCTAAAACCTGCGACCTCGATCCTCTTCCATCATTTCTTCTGCAAGAGTTCATCGACGTCTTCCTTCCTTTCCTGACTGTCCTCTGCAACCGCTCTCTTCAAGAGGGAGTTCTTCCTTCGTCGCAGAAGAAGTCCATCCTTGTTCCAGTTCCGAAGCGTGAAGGACTGGACTTGTCTGATCCTTCCAACTTTAGGCCAATTGCTAACGTGTCTTTCATTTCTAAATTAATTGAGAAGATTGTTGCTTCTCAACTAACTGCATATCTTGATGTAAACAATTTACTCCCGATTTTTCAATCTGGGTTCCGTAAGGGCCACTCCACGGAAACCCTCTTAGTTCGCCTCCTTTCTGATATCTATGGGGCAATCGATAGATCCCAGGTCACCCTTTTAGCACTATTTGATGTAAGTGCGGCTTTCGATACTGTGGATCATCATATACTTCATAAGCGCTTATCAACCTCGTTTGGTCTTTCTGGAAACTTTCTCGACTGGCTTGGTTCCTTTCTCCACGACCGTTCCTTCTCTGTGGTCTACGGGTCTGCCAGAACTCCATGGGTTCCTGCCCCATTTGGCCTGCCCCAGGGTTCTGTCCTGGGCCCACTTTTGTATATTATTTATACAGCTGATCTTGGTTCTCTTCTTGCTGCTTCTTCTGTCCTTAGCCAATCCTATGCGGATGACCTGCAAGCGTATCTGCACTGTTCTGCGCTGGCAGCCACTTCCACTGTTCGAGTCATGAGCCGAGCAATGGAGGCTCTGGAAGCCTGGATGTCATCCAATCGCCTGCGACTCAACTCCTCTAAAACCCAATTTATCTGGTTTGGCACACGCCAACAGCTCGCCAAAATTGACCTGGAAGTTCTTGCCCAGGAATTCCCTCAGTTCACCTTCTCTTCCTCTGTCCGGGACCTTGGTGTCACTTTGGACCAAGAGCTTACTTTCACGCGGCATATCAACTTGCTATGCCGCAGCTGCTATTACCAATTGCGTCAGCTTAGAGTGGTGCTCCGCTCCTTAACTTTCAGCGCTGCCTTAACGCTTATCCACTCTTTCGTTGTCTCACGTTTAGACTATTGCAGCGCCCTCTATGTGGGTCTGCCGGTGACTCGGGTTGGGTGCTTGGATCGGGTCTTGCGCTCTGCGGCACGCCTTGTCGGTCGCATCCCAAAATTCGGCCATGTCACTGACTATATGCGGGATGTCTTGCACTGGCTCCCTTTCTCACAAAGGGTCACATACCGAATATCTTCCTTGGTCTGGTGCTGTCTCGCGGGTGTGGCCCCTGTCTATTTACAGGAGCTCTGTTGCTCCACCCTGAGCGTCCAGCGCCGTGGCTCTCTTCGCTCTTCTAAGCAGGCTGAGCTTCTTGTCCCCCGGTCACGCACTTCTATTGCGCAGCGCCGTGCCTTTTCTGTTGTTGGCCCTGCAACCTGGAATGGGCTCCCTGTGGAACTACGTCTAATACCTCGAGCCTTCGAGACTACGTTCTACTCTGCTCTTAAGACTGTTCTCTTTAGCCGTGGTTGGGTCGGGAGCGCTTCTGAGTAGATATTCTTGAAGAGGCGCTATATAAATGCCTGAAATGAATTGGACTGAGTGAGTTTTGGAAATGTGCTCTTCAATTGTGCAGCAGAAAATATCAAGACTGTAGACATCATAAAAACTCAGTTTTAACCATTTTGAAATGCTTTCGTTCTGAAGGAAAACGTAAAACTATACTAACGATGAGTTGACGACAAATACTTTTCCACTTCTTCCATTCGTTCCATCTCCTTAACACCAACTAAGGACAAAGCCATTCCGTGATTGTCCCCTCGTGCAGTTCTGAAAAATTAACGAGATTCACGTAAAATCCATTCTGCTATTCCGAATGAAATTGCAGCTCAAAACTAGCTAAATGATCCTATGGTGGTTTCATCCAATCTGAATAAATAACTTTCAATGTCAGCAGATGCACAACAATACAAGTGTAGTGGAAACTGGGTTAATTAAATTACACATCTCTGGGCTGCATTTCTGATACAGTGTAATTCTGTCAATGTCTTATATTCACTATGTAAAAATTAACTGAAAGTACCAGCATGCACTGTGACAGGCACTTTATAAATTTATAGATAAAACCAGTAGTGTAGTCCTAAAAAATGAAGTGGGGAAACGCTCTTTATAATAATATTATAATTAGTAGTATTATTATTAATATTCCATTATCCCTGGAAAAAAGTGTGGGAACGGCATCCCCCCCCACTACACCACTGGATAAAACATAATACAATACACTAGTCTTGAACTCTATCGCAGAGTATTAGTACTAAGTTCTAGTGACCATCAGCTTGAGTAGTATCACGATAGCACCGCAATAGAAGCTATTTTAAGCGCTTCAGAATCAAGTTCAAACTCACCTTCCAACTCTGTGAATATACGAGTCGACATCGGGAGGGAAGTCGAAATTGATGACAGTTGACACGTGTCGGAAATCTATGCCACGCGAGACTCCAGACTCCAAGTCCTTTTGTTTTAACCTAGAGAGGACAACAATAAACCTTAGAACAAAATCTGAAATAATGCTGTTCGATTAAAAAAGTTAATCAAAATTAATTGCCTTTTTTCATTTTAATCAGATCTAATTAACGCGTACGATTAAAGCGTTAAAAATTTTAATCTCAATAATTTTAACACGTCAATCGGACGCGCTAATCGCGATTAATCAACAGCCATAATTTAAAGTAGATGCTATACAAATCCAACATTACAAACACAAACCATCTGACTTTGCAATAGTGGTTTTCTAAAAGGTTGCCCTAAAAAAACTGGTTCACAGTCTAACTTGATAAATGTGACTCAGTTTTAAAAGACAGTCACAAAACTCTTGGCGTTCAATTCACAATTTAGTCATTACTTGTTTTTCGGCTGACGTTGCTTCTTCACCTCTTGAGGATTTCGAAGCGATAATTCATCAGCGGCGATGATGACGTCGTAGATTCCTCTGTTGAACTGGTTGACAATGTGACATCTGCAAGCAACAGAAGTTACTCAAGTACTCACATTACAAAGTGATGGGGCACAGCCAGGGCCGTTTAAAGGAATTTTGGGGCCCTAGGCACAAACACTAGCCTAATTCCAAACGTAACTAGCATATGAGTCTCATCTAGTTCCCCTCCTTAGGTTTCCGGGAGATGGAGAACGAGTAGGCTATATGCCAGTCGATCGCTGAGACGCATAGCGCCGAGTGGGAAGGGACAAGGGGAGGGAATGTTCCTCTCCTCCACCGATTTTTTTTGAATTTTTAGGCCTACATTGCAATGGCAGCATTTTAAGCTGCCATTTAAAAAAATTATCAACTATCGTTTTGCTGACCTGAATAGGCTAGTCTATAAGACTTCAATATTTTTAGCCTACTAAACGTGTAAAGTAAATGTTAGCTTAACATACACCAAAGTTCGTATAACATTTTGCTCATTTGTTATGTGATGTGGCGGCTTGTGGCCTATTATTTTGGGTCGCCTCGGGGCCCCTCTGTTGCACGTGCCTCGCGTGCCTAGGCGTTAAAACGGCTCTGGGCACAGCGGTGGTGTAGTGGTGGCGTCGTTGCCTTGGAGCCGGAAGGTTTGAGGTTTGAATCCACCTCGCCGTGTAAGGACCTTGGAAAGTCACTCACAATTGCTCAGCGCTTCGGCGTGAAACTCCGATGCAGTGCCACTCTGCATTCGAGAGCGCCTCTACGTAGAGAGAGCTTAAAGGGGCGCTATAAAAAGTGCAAATACAAACAAACAAACAAACAAAGATGGTCTGCACTCTCACAGGATATGCCATTTCAAACTATTCATTACATAAACTCATTATGACGATTTATATAGTGTCCCTTCCAAGGTTACTACTCAGGAGTGCTCCCGACCCAAACTCAGCTAAAGAAGAAAGTTTTAAGATTGCGATAGAATGTGTCAGAGGGGACGCTTGGCAGCAGACGCAGGTATGGGGCAGCCAATTCCAGATCACAGGGCCAACAACCGAAAAAGCACATCGCTGCATGCATGAGGAAACAAGACGTTCGCCCCGTGCACAGTCCTGAGCGAAGGGAACGGCGGGACTGGATAACCTGTGTGGAGTGGCAAAACTACCTCAGATATATACTACTAAGCCATACAGAGCAATTTTTAGGTCATTCCCATAATGCATAGATGCATTCACACAAAGTGTCACAATCTCTCGTCCATTCATTTGGGAAGTTATACAATAACCCATTGACCCTCAAGAAAACTACTCAGAGACACTCCCAACTCCAGCATGCCCTCAAAAAAGCCTTAACCCTTTAATGCCGTCCAGGGTATAGGATTTCCCATACCATTTACTACCATCTCGACATTAAAGGATTAAATTTGGTGAGGAAGGAATCTGGCAGAGTCCCAGGGTGTAGGTGAAGCCCCAAGAGAAGGCCATTCCAGACAACTGGGCCCACCACAGAGGTGGCTCAAGTTACGTACAGCAGAGAAATCTAAGAAATCAGAAATTTATGTAAATAGAATCCTTAGAAATCTGACCTCGATGCAACTGGCAACTCGGAGTTGAGAACACACGAAGAAATGGAGAACTGTTCCAGGAATAGTTTCAGCCTGGCAAATATTCAAGAAAAACAAAAATTATTTTGAATTACTTGAGTTTTTGGCATGGTCATTACCAGAAACGCTTTCCATACAATGAATATTGTTATCTTTACATTGCAAAATGTAATTCAAGCAGTCACCATTGTTACTACACTTAAGGAGCCTCATTGAAATCAAAAGCAGTGTTGAATCCCAAATGAAGCATAAACAGGTAGGGGCCTCGCTATTTAAAGATAATGAGATAATCAATAAGGCAGCACCTGTATAAAAAGCTTCTAGTATCACTGAATGAAATGCTTGAGTACATGCAAAATAGCCCAAATATCTAAATATAATATTCCCAAAAATATCTGACTGACATTCCTCCCACCATCCACTTTGTTCATCCAACACACTTGACCTTTTGGTTCCTCAGTTGGTTCTTCTCATTGGAAAGCACTTTCTCCTTCTGATCACTCTACAATTCTGTCTCTTCTACCTTGTCTCTTCTCAAAACCTGCTTCTTCTCATGGGGCCTTGCCCACTGGGAGTACATCTGAATGCCCAACCTAACAGAGGCGCTTCATAAATGCTTAAGTACAATACAATAAGAACAAATATTAATGTAGATTGTATTCCGTTACCTATAGCAACGATCGACTGTGTTCACAAATATTATCATTTTTCCAGTGAGCAGTCTGAATTTCAAGAGAGCGTACATGAGCAGAAATTTATCGGCTTCTTCACATCTGAAAATTAAAACAGTAAAAAATTTACTATGTGAAACGCTGAACATCGTTAAAAGTCAGAAACTTCTGATTCTCTATAGCAACAAATCATTTGTTCGCAATCTGATTTTTGAGTAGACTTACACGATCAGCTCAATTCAGTACGAAAGCAACAATTGATGTTGGGCCGGCATAATTTTACAAACAAATCAAAATTGCTTGTTCATCAGGATCAACCGGCCCCGAAAAATTAGTCCATATCTATTATTATTAAAACTGGCACTAAATCAATTGCAACATACAAATGGTTACGATGTAATTGAATCTGAGGTGTGGATATAGTATACCACAATTTTAAATCGATTGTCGCACATTTGAAATTTCGTCATTTTTTCCAAAAAACCTTGGTATATTAAATAGAGCTAATAGCAATTCTGGTAAAAATATCTCCAAATTAGTCTCAGATACAGCCATGGCTGTGAAGTGTTTGGTGACTTCAGATTCATAACAACAGTGCACAGCATGTGGGATCTTTCTCTGTTACTTGGCAATCTGATTAACTCAACTAAATTTACACACAGTAGAATTTTTTGTATAAAACTGACACTCATAATGCAAATGATCCACAATTAAACCTAGATGTTCAATTTACTTTTTATGATGAGAAAAACAACTCTGATTCTCAAGTCTTTGGTTAAATCTTTCTTCTGTAAATTAAAGAATGCCTTATATGTAGATTAGTCTTTTATTAGAAGTGCATCAGTGCATTAATATTTTGCATTCCTTCATATTAGTACTTTGTGTGTGTGTATATATACACCGTGATTCAAAAAAAACTAAGCCAAACTGTTTTTCATATATTTCTAATACCTGATAATATATCATACTAAAATTTTCCAACTATTTAGAGAATTGGACCAAAAATATGATTCCAAAATTTCATGAGAAAAAGTTGAACGGATAAAAAGATATGAATATTTAAACTTCATATGCCGAAATTGCAGTTTACAAGCAATTTTCTGTCAGATTCAACAAAATGTTTCCTTATTATCTCTAATCCCTAATGATTAATCATTCTAAAATTTTCCAGATATGTAGAGAATTGAAGTATCAATATGACCCAACAGTATGGTTTGATTTTTTATTTAAACAAAATGCTCAAAATGTCCTCCTCCTGCGTGCACGCAACCTGGAGGCGCTGGCGCCATGCATTGGGTAACAGCATCGTCGATTATCCTTGTCCAGGCCATCCCACACTTCCAACAAGCATTGCTTCAGATCGTTTATATCATGGATAACTGTTGTCTGCTAGACTCGGCTTTGCATCATGCGTGCTCCACACTTCATAGTCGACACGATTCAAATCTGGGTTGTTCGGAGGCTATAATGTGGGAGAAACGAAGTCTGGCGTCTATCTTGTCAGCATTTCGATGGTTTCCTTGGCTCTATGGGCTGGCGCTGTTTTGTTGAAAAAGAAAACAGCCTTCTGGGGGTATAGATTTCTGATAACAGGTGGAGGATGTTGTGACAGCAGAACATTGCGATATTATACTCCGTTAATTTTACTCCAGGATCCCTGAAGACCAGAATTGGGAACTATCAAGCATCGAAACCTCAACAAACACTACAACAGACATGCTGAAAACTGACATTTCTGGAGATGAAGCTTAAATATTCATATCTTTCTATCCGTTCAAATTTATGACATGATATTTTGGAATCCGATGCTTGGTTCAATTGTCTAAATATCTGGAAAATTTCAGCATGATTAATTATCAGGCATTCGAGATATAAGAAAAACAGTTTGGCTTACTTTTTATTGAATCTGACGGAAAATTGCTTGTAAACAGCAATTTCGGCATATGAAGTTTAAATATTCGTATCTTTTTATCCGTTCAACTTTATCTCAAATTGAATCTTATTTTTGGTCCAATTCTCTAAATAAATGGAAAATTTTAGCGTGATATGTTATCAGGCATTAGAGATATAAGAAAAACAATTTGGCTTAGTTTTTTTTGAATCACGGTGTATATATATATATATATATATATATATATAAATATAATATACTAGATATAGTATGTTTAGACTTTACTGTGTTTTGCATATATGAAACTGCAGACTCACTTAAGATGATACTGTGTCAGCTGGCTGCTACCAGGGAGTTGTTCCGTCTCATTCAGTTTCAGTATAACCTGCAGAACACATAAGAACCTGCATTTAATATAAATCTTCTAAATAATCAGATGTCAACATGGAATTTCAAAAGAACAGTCACATGCAACACAAAATAGATGGATGGACTTTTAGGGTAAAGCAAAAACTCTGGCACAAAGATCGGGATCGCTTCCTGCTACCCATCCAAAGGTCGACTCAACGTTTAATTTGCCACATATGCTGGTCAAATGAACAGGACATGGTGGTGCCTTGCATGGCTGCTACCAAACAATTAAATTCTAGCATGATATTATAACTTGCAATCATTTGTCCATACTATGAATTGCAATCATGTCAGTTTTAAGTAATAAACGAAGATCATAAGCATTATTATTACCACTAAAAACACGTCACAGCTTCTCTCAAACTTAACCCTTTAATGCCGAGATGGTAGTAAATGGTATGGAAAATCCTCTACCCTCCGGCATTAAAGGGTTAAATAACTTAAATAGCAATGCACCATAAAAAAATGGCTTGATGAACAGTATGCGAAATAAAGCAGGCAAACTCCTCGCAACTCTTTCCAATCGAATCTCCGAAAGCTACATAAAAAAATCTATAAAAAACACATAGAAAGGCGCTTACGGGATTGTGAAGGACCATAGCCTTGAGAGATTGAACGTCTGTGCTTAGCGTAGCTGACATCAGAAAAGCCTGATAGATATCGGGCAAATGGCTGAATATGAAAAGAAAGCACAACACATTGCCGACTAATTTCTCAAACAGCCAAAAAAATTTAACTTCTGAACATATAATGTTTATACTGTGTAAATATAATCACAGACTTACCGTATAACAAAGTAAGTAACTCCTTTATTACTCCACTTGCAAACGTACAATCGTACAAACGACGTACATAAAACATTGCCATAACACATCAAAGTAATAATTGGCAATAAAGAATATTGTAAATTAAATAAGAAGTTCAAGAGTGAAATATCAGCAAATATTAGTGTCATATTTATGCACAGCGTAACAATATGCAGACATCATTTAAAACCTAAATGACAAATATGCACTCAAAGCGACTAAAAAACCAGTGTAGCTCATCATTAAATAGAGCTAATAGCTGTTTTACTCGTCCTTCATGTTATAATTAATGTTACAGCATCTCTTAAATTCCAAACAATAAGATTCCAAACAAACATTACAGACTGACAAACTGGTTGAAGAAATTTTCAAAAATATATCTCCGTCATGCAGCAAACCGAAACAAGTGGTTTCAGTCAGTTCAGCACAAACGACGTTTGATTTTGGCCTTGTTGTAACTAACAGAAAACCGGATTTGTCTGCAAGCTTTCAAAAGGCCAGTAAAAAAATACCATATCACAATAATTTAGAATACAAATTTATGAGATGCGGTGGTGCAAGAACATGTTTGGTACCTTGGAGCCGGAAGGTTGCGGGTTTGAATCCACCACAAGCTGCCACGCAGGGACCCTGAGCAAGTCCTTCACTCGCAATTACTCATGCTCTTCGGCGTAAAACACCAATTCAGTGTTTGCTCTGTAGTCAGGAGCACCTCTGAGTATAAATCTTGAAGAGGTGCAACAACAAGTACTCACTGCTCATGCATACACATAATATTCAATTATAAAAGATTCAAATAGATAGCAATGACGTAAATAAACCTACCCAAGCAATGACTTCATGTTTTTTTCGTAGCCAAACGAAAAGATTAAGTCTGCTTCGTCGATAACAACCATCTCCACCGACTGACTCAGATCGACGTTTTTCGCGTTGATGTGCTCCAGAACACGACATGGAGTTCCAATCAGAATGTCGGGATTTTCCATCAATAACGGCCTGCGTCGTTACAGCACAGAGATATTACGCAAATCGATAAGAATAGCAAGATTTCTGCTAGTCTTTTTGACTCATTTTAATAAGTACTACTAAATGAGCATCATAAAACAAATTAAACCTACTCAATGACGCATTACTGTCATATGTAAATTCTGGTGTTTTCAAACTCTCATGTCACAATGTTCCAGTAATCACCTTAAGCTTAGTAAGTAAAGGCATACAAAATGAAATTAATGGTGATGGTCGTGGTGGTGATGACGATGATGATACTCAAATTAATCCCGTTAACCCTTTATTGCCGGAGAGTATAGGATTTCCCATACCATTTACTACCATCTCGACATTAAAGAGTTAAAGAGCCCTGACATCTGCCAGAGCAGGAAGTAAGAGAACATCAATTACTTTGCTGCGTCTAAAGACGAGAAATCCGAGACATCGATAAACGATACGTCTCTCGCACTGCTGCTCAGTTCCTGCAAAACAGAAAAGAAAACATTGTCAAGCTAAACAATACACAAACAATTAAGTACAAAAACATTCTATGCTTTGGCATGATACATTCGCTAGTGTGGCCCCTAGCATTCAGATGTATTCAGCCACAAGAAATAAAAAGCTTTAATAATAATTTCAATGCTTGCCCTATGGGATGAAATCTGATACGATTATCTATAAAATCAGAAAATGTAATTGGCTATCTGTATCAGAATATCTGAGCACAATTTCCGCTTACAAATTTAAGTAGGAGTAGCCCTAAAAGTATATTAGAAACATTCATATTGTAAGTGTACTTAAAACATTCAAAAATCTTAAGTTTGCATAGATTTGAAAATTTAATTTCAAAGATACCTGTTTTGCAATCTCAGCAATGCCTAAAGCACAGCACTATCTCACCTTAACGTTTGTGTATGCTTGATGGCAAAGTTCTTTTGTTGGTGCTAGAATGACGGCTTTTATCGACTGTTCCCTGGCATTCTAAAAAAAACAACAATTCACTATACCATCTTTTGATTCAAGCATGTGTCCAAATTGTGGCTGCAAGTTAAAATCCAAGCTGTGCTGGCTAACATGGTACAAGAAATTCAGAGTCACAAGCTCTGATTAAATCTCCAATTCTGCTAAATAGAATGTCTTTGATTGACAATTTACAATTTTAGAGAATTAAATGCCTTCAGTAGATACTCTCATTGTGTAAAGCAACAGAATTTTTTTTTTTTTAATTTAAATTTTTTTATTTTATTTTACTTCTTAAGAAGCTCAACAGTGCTCAGTACTAAACAACTTTTTGTAGCTTGGACTTCTCTTGCAGTCATTAAGGTATTTTATTGTTGTAAATTCATTAGGGCATTGTATAATTGTGAATTCTCTGTACAAGAGGCATTGCGATGTCTGGAGGTGATGTGGAACATTTCTGCTGAGATGGCAATGGACAGAGACAAATGGAGAAACTGCATTGCCCGATCTGCAACTTTGCATGGGAATGACTAAGGCGTAGGCCGTAGGGTAAGGTAATTCTCAACACAGTACCCATAGTTAGTCCAGCAAAATTTAAATCTAAGGTTTGTACACAATCTGATTTTTGAGCAGACTTCCATCAACTCAATTCAGTACGATTGCCGATACTAATTTTGGGCCTGACATCTAAACATACAAAATAGATCTATATGTATGCCTTCTTAGAACATGTCAGCCCATGATGCTGCAACAATTCCAGCAGACAATCTGGCAAGCTAAACAACTGCAACAAATTTTAAGATCAAATGACATGACAATAATTCAACAGGAAACCCACCTGCTTATAAAGGCGTATACATGCAAAATATTCACATTAGATCATAATACACTGACACTTCTTTAGGCAAGCTCTAGTTTTAAGTCCCATCTAAGTAGAATAAAGTCATGCTTAGGGCCATCCAAATAGTACGCATGCAAAAAGATCGTATTTTCAATGGCATCAAATTACAATACAAATTAATGACATAAAGTAACTTAAACACGAAATTTTAAGAAAGCTACTCCAACAGAGATTGCAACTGTAAATGTAATCTGACATTTCAAGAATAAAATTCATCAGCAGTAAAATCATCAGTGATGCTAAAATACAAGATCGCAACAAAATGTGCAAAATGTTGATACCTGTTTGATTTTTAGAATTTTCTGTATAATAGGAATTGCATAGGCAGCAGTCTTTCCGGAGCCGGTACGCGCTCGGGCAAGAATATCCTTCCCTCGCAAAGCCCTTGGAATGGCAGCATTCTGAATGGGTGTTGGTTTTGACCAGCCAAGCTTAGCAATTGCCTGTCAATAAAACAAAACTGTGTTCGTACAGTTGTAAAAAGTCAAAATTCTTAATGCATCAGTACATTGATCAAATTAATCTAAAAAGGACATGAACCAAAGCAAAGCAATGTATGTTGAACTGTCAAAAATTGCACATGTAACTTGGAAGTCATCTTTTTCTCAATGTCTTGTGGACAACATGGCCATTGTTCACGGAATTTCTTTATGTTGGCAGATTAGTTCTTCATATGTCGAATGTGTATAATAATACTCATATAAGAGAATATAATGTTCATTGCTCAAACTCCTATGTGCACGAGTTGCTGTTTTAGAGTAATTTCTTAAGTCTGTTTTGAAATAGGCTGTGACTAGCGGACCGCCAGGCGGCCCTCGAATTTCAAATACTAGCGGACCGCCAGTGGCGGCCGTCCAATACGGAATACTAGCGGACCGCCAGACAATATGGCTGCCAACGAATGCAATAAAATTAGAGCGGGACGTATCGACGATTGTTCATCAGTTCAGCTTCAATTTCAGCAGAATGGCTGCACTAACCCTAAAACTAACCCTAACCAACCCTCACGACGCCTAACTTGAGCCCTAACTGACCCTCACGCTTTGCATGTTGGGATGAGTGGTATAATTTGGGACCACTGTTGACAGGATTATCAAATTCTATTTACACCAAAATTTATCTTCGTTAATCAAACTTCTATTTATACTACGGTATATATCATCTAAATGGTTTCTCGTTTCCCTTCTCCTTGTTTCTATAATTTTTTGTCCGACATAAAACAAACTATCGGCAACTGCCGCCATTGTAACAATATTCAAGAATCAAGACTCGTTACTCATGTGACAGGTTACACGTGACTGGCGGTCCGCTAGTAATTTAAATTGGACGGCCGCCTGGCGGTCCGCTAGTCACTTCGTTTGAAATATGTACAATCAGATACAACTGAGAAAGGGCTCGGCGTTATCAGTTCAATATAAACTAACTAGTCAACATGTCTGTATTCAAATGGCACTCTAATTAATTATTCAATAAAAAAAGTCAAAGGACAAATATCAATTTCACACAACAACGTCTCTGCTTGATTTAACCCTCGAAGACCACGTGCCTAATTCTCCGTAAAACATAGTGGCTGTGAGATTATCAAACTACTGAAACCTTTAAGATTCTGTCATCCAGGCCCATTTCATGAAATTCAAGCTCATCTTCATCGTTGTCAACACTTGCCATTTTAAGCAAACGCTACACTTTAATATTAAACTGAATAAGAAACTACAATAAATTAGATTGGCGTGAAGCAAGAACCTCAACGCAGCTTTAAAAAATGGCGTTCAACATGAGATGCATACTCTATGGTGAAGATTCAACAGATGGCTCTTTAGCGCCATACAACGATTAGTTCGTAATCGTAGGCTAATCTCCAAATTTCTAAAGCGTCACTCGAAAGCCAAGTGCGGGGCACCAGCTTATTCACGAGCGCTGTGTTGAGTTAAAGGGTTGTCCATATGATGATCCGGGTCGGTAGTTCATAGTCTACGTCGTATGTAAAATGCTAAAATAATTTTCGCTTATTCAAAAATCCGGTTAATAGACCGCAACCGGTGACATTAAGCTATAGGCTAGGCCTACAATTATGCTGTTATCTTAACTAACATCAATCTTAACTACTAATAGAACAGACAGCCTGCTGGCGAATTCTCTCGTTCTGGGCTGTTTAAATCAATGCAACATGTCGAACATAGGGCCTACGCATGTTTTGATTAAGAGAAAATGGGAGAAATAAAATTTATGCAATGGTGAGTGGTCAAGAGGAAATAGAAAACTAAGTCTGAGTTCTAACTTCTAATTTAAATATTCTGAGAGGAACAGCATAGTTTTGATTCAAGAAATATTCTGAATTTCGATCGTGCGCATATTTGTTAGTTCAATAGATTCGCTAGGTGGCGACACGAACCTCCATTGGACCACTCTTTGTGGGGCGCGGTGGACCCGGTGGTGTAGTGGTGGCGTCGTTGCCTTGGAGCGGAAGGTTCGAGGTTCGAATCCATCTCGCCACGTAAGAACCTTGGGCAAGTCCATCGCTCACAATTGCTCAGCGCTTCGGCGTGAAACTCCGATGCAGTGTCCACTCTGCATTCGGGAGCGCCTCTGGTTAGAGAGATTGAAAGGGCGCTATAACAAATGCACATACAAACAAACTCTTATTATAGACTCAACGCAGCGCTCATTAATAAATTGTTGCCTCGCCCTTGGCTTTTGAATGGCGCTTCATATAGGCCTATTAGAAGTTTAGAGACTACGATTACGATTACGAATCAAATTTTTCCCGCCAACTTCCATTTTCTCGCCTATTTTAGTAGGCCTACTTTCCCCCCAAAGATGTCTAGACTCTGTCCATTTCACTAACTTTAGGCCTACCTCTTTCGTTTTATGGCATATCCGGGTCAATGTCGAGTCGATAACAGTCGACAATAATAATAATTATTAATATTAGGCCTATCCATCGACATTTTGGATACGAAGCTCCGACGAGTATCAATGTCCACGATAATATTTTTGTTATATCAGCTATGGCATGCTACTTCGAAATGTTCGAATTGGTCATCTAGCATCAACCAGCGTTTAGCCTAGACCCCCCCCCCCCCGCATTTCGGTTTGAGGGGAGAAACGTCAGTTTTGGGTGTATACGGCAACCGCCCGCTGAGCCACGTATGTACGACACCCTGTGATGCCCTTTCCACCCACATGCAATTTTTGGGGGGTTTGGGTAGGAATTGTAACACGTTTCATTTTTCTGTGAGGAAATGGTCCGTATTTACATGCATGTATGCAACACCTCGAGAAGTGTAGCGTTTGCTTAAAATGGCATAGGGCCTACGCATGTTATGATTAAGAGAAAATGGGAGAAATAAAATTTATCCAGTGGTGAGTGGTCACTGGTCAATAGGAAAGAGGAAACTAAGTCTGAGTTATAACTTCTGATTTAAATATTCTCAGAGGAACAGGAACAACCCTGCCCAGAGACGTCTAGAATAAACATTGAACACAAACCATGCTTGAGCACAGTGTCACAGTGAGCATTTAAAGCAGCTGACGTATAGCAGTTGTTGTTAGCTGCATAAACTGCGTATAATAGCCCAAAATGCACCAAATGTCCTGGGCCAAACTTTAGATTTGGAGCCGTTTCTTGGTCATTATTCACGCAAGACTCAACTGTAAAACACTGCTTGACCTGTATCGCATGAGTTGTGAGCTTTGTAACAAACATAGCCTCTGAGTAACGTATACGAGTATAACTGAAATGATCTATATTTACCTAAGTCTATACCCAGTTATGTACGCGAAGCCCTCGTATGAATTGTATGATTTTATAGGCGACGTGCTGCCTTTGAGGTCTGAAGTACGTTTTAAAATGGTTGCTGCAGTGAAGGGGCATTTGTAGCGGTGCTCTCCCTAAAGACCCTCGTTGGACACTTAACCACGCCAAATGATTTAGACAAGTTGGGCACGAACATCGATATCCACACCGGCAGACGGTCAGAGGACTGTGACGACTGAGAGGTAGACCTCTTCACCAAATTATTAGTCTATGTATGTAGTTTAGATTACATTTGGCCCCAATCGTCATATATAATCTAAGTCTTACAGCCCTCTTGACATACGTAGTCTGTGTATTACAGATATTTAAATAAACCTGATGTCACATAGTACTCAAGCACTTGAGCTGCGCATGACAATTGCTATTGGACGATTATATTGGGCGAGTATACAGAAGGCGGTAACAGTCGTTAGATGTCGTATTACCTTCGTCACTTGTGTCCACACGAAAGCTTTCGTGTTGCGTCTATCAATATCCGAACTCTCCTCTGCTTGAGAGCGCCGACTAGTGGTGGCGCTTGACCCCAGTTTAACCTCCGCCATGAGCGTGTATAAATTATTTATGAATTATTGTTTGGCGTTTCTTTGCGTGCGATTGCATGCATGCTATGCTGTGTGCCATGGCTGCACGGAATGGGGCTTTTGTAACACGTGTGCGGTTGGGTTAACGAAGTGTGTGTACATGTGATTGGGTTTATGTAGTGTGTGAATGGGTTTATACGCATGATATTGTCTCCAATGGTGTCACAGTGCCTCCTTTGTTGCATTTATGTACTCCATGTACATACTATATATTAGCAAAGATATTAGAGTATTTGATATTAGCTTGAAGGGGCGCTATAGCAAATGCGAGAAATAAATGAATGAAATCAAATAAAATGTACATAACTATAGTCTAGTCCTACTATTTGGGCATATATATATATATATATACACACAAATCGCATTAAAATCACAAATATAATTTTTATTCCCAGGATTGATCTTCCACCCGCATTCTCTCTCTGTCTCTCTGTCTCTCTGGCTCTGTCTGTCTGTGTGTCTCTCTCTCACTCTCTCTATATATGTAATATATATATATATTTAATATATATAATTATATGCAACGAGTTCACTAACCATAATACAGGGTTGGTGAAAGACGATACGGTAATGGAGGCAACTGTCCGTATTATGCTGAGATGTATGGCAAATTGAGTTGCCATAGCAAGTCTTCATAGTTCATACCAAATGGTGGTTAACTAATTATAATTATATAATTATATATATGCTATATATATATATCTTATGGGATTGCTCTTCTCTTCTACTACTTCTTAGCATATATATATACATGTATATATATATATATATATGCTATTGATGGGTATGAGATTGTATACGCTTAAAAATCGTTATTCTTATATAAGCTTATAGGCTGCCTTGCATACTTCTTAACATTGTATTTGTAGTAGGCCTATATGTAAATATCGACGTATACAGTTCCTAATCTCAGACCTGTAGGCCTGCGTTGTTGGCCATCATAGATGCTTAGATTCGTGTCCGTAATATACGCCAAGAGAGCATTGATGCCATCGGTGTTCTATAAGCTTAGTATAGAAGAGATCGCGACCAATCGTTGAATGGAATTGGCTGACTGTGTATACCAGCGGTTCCCAACCCGTGGCCCGCGGGCCAAAAGTGGCCCGCCTGGCATTAAGAAATGGCCCTCCCCTATCAAAGAATTGACAAAAATATATGAAAAAATTGACAATTTGGAGAGGACAGAACACATAATTATTTCCTTTTACAAATTATTTTATTCTGACGTCAATAAATAACATCAAAACATTCTATTTTGAATCAATTATAGCAATTTTAGGCCTATATGCTTTTAGTCAATTAAATTCAGCCTTTGGGCCCTCTAATGTCCCTCAACTAAGAAAAAGTGGCCCTCGTGCCATCCAACTTAGAAAAAGTGGCCCTAGAGTCAAAAAAGGTTGGGAACCACTGGTGTATACACTAGAGAGAGGAGCTGGTCGTTTTAAAATGGGTCGAGATGTAATTATGCGTGTATCGGGCAGATGTATATAATTTATGCAGCGAAGGGAGAGGGAGAGGGAGGGGAGAGAAGGGAGGGGGTTGGGGGAAGGGTGTTGCTGCTGTGTTCCTGAGCTTTCGTCGTGGGTGACAAATACGCCGTGAGCTACAAGCTGCTAACGATCCACAATAAGTCCTAATATGATAAAACGGCCTTTGCTTTGTGCTCGCCTTGCATGCAAGGGTTGTGCGACGCGTGTGGACGGCTACAGCGCATGTCAGGCGATTGGAGGAGGGTATAGCTGGGTAGGGTGGGTGATGATGACCGCCATGGGAAGGGTGGAGATCATCGGTAGATATGCTTAGGGAGGTATACATAAGGACCGAGGGAAGTAAAGAGGTAAGACGGTAACAGAGGGAAGTAGGGAGGTAGGACGGTAACAGAGGTGAATAGCTTCAAGTACGGAGGAAGGGATGGGTAGGGAGGGAGGGATGGAGGGATGTATGGAGGGAGGGAGGGACTGTTTTCAAATGATATGGTCGCAGCGTAAGCCCACAGACAGCATTACTTTTGAAATTTCTCTAAAATGATCTATTTCGGGGAGGCTGCACACATAAACCCCTGAACACACCCAGGAGAGGGTATTGCAATTGTAATGTACGGGTGCAGCGGGGTGGAGCACTACCGTTGAGGAGGGTTTGCTATCCAAACGCTCCAATCGCGCGGGAAAAAGTAAACCGTTCCGTTCGTAATCATCTCCCTTTCGATCTCCATTTCCCAACTCCGCTGCAGCTGTTCGTTCACTTACAGTGCCAGTCTCAAGCTTGCACGAGAGAGGAGGGCAACAGCAATGATCTTCCCCATCACATGCACAGTGTCTTTAAACTGAAACCACTACTACTTTGCAGTCTATACTAATCTGCCTCTGCCTATCTGTCTGTGTCTGCATGTGCATGCAGCGCATCTCCCTCTCCGTCTCCCAGTCCCTGTCCCTCTTCCTCTCCCTCTTCTTCTCCCTCGCCCTCTCTCCGGTTTCCTCCACGGTCCATTGACACGTCGTTATAGGAATGACTTATGATTCTCCATTGAACCGTCCACCCCCACCCCCGCATCCCATCCCTTCCCTGTCCCACTCCGTCCGTCCCCATGCAGTCCCTCTGCAGACCACCCGACCGACCGACCGACCCATCGTCCGTCTATCTCAGCATCTGCCGTCGTCGTCCCTCTCCTAGGTCGCCCGTCATCGAACCCTCGACCGTCGCCTGCCAGGCGCCATTGTCCCACACCGCTCGTCCACCGATCATCAATTATCGCCCGTTTTACTCGCCGGCGAATAGATGTCGCTAGCTACCGCTCTCCGACGGCGACGGAGCCCTGCGATTGGCCGCAACGTTTCGCTCTCATGTAGCGCAATTTCGCGTCTAAGTGGCACGCATTCAAAGGCCGCGCAAGTGGTAATCACGATTTCATGACCCGGGCCCCGTCTCCGGTCAACCGCGCCGCCCTCCCTCTCCCTCCCCGTCCGTATCTCGCCCGGTGTGGCGTGTAATCCTGTCCGGCATGAAATTATGTCCGGAGAGCGTTGCTATTGGTTCATGTGACCGATGACATCAGATAGCAACTGTCAAGCTAAAGCATCATGAAATCTTGTCCGGGAAAGACATAAAATACCAAAGATAATAATTCCAGCGCATGCAGTCTGTCCGTCTAATAATAGACATCGACATCTATATTTAGAACTTGTTATTAAACAGTAACCACATATCGTTTCCGGTAAAGACCTCAAATACTAAAGATAATAATTCCAACGTCCCATAAAATTGGGAACTATGATTACGAGAAATAGGGCAAATTAAAATTAATTATTAGCCTAATCGTAGAGGACTTGCGATTATAGAAGATACCTGGAGCATATTGCATAGAATAGAAACCACAAATTAATGTCTTATGCAGAATATTTTATGCTCACAGGGTAGCTTAGGCTACTAGGCTGGTAGCCGATTTATAAAAAAACGAAAATAGGCTACATCATACATGTACATGATAATTCAAGCACTGGAATAGGCTATGTAAGGCGATATAAAACACGAACACTATTTAGGGCCTATTTGCGTTTAATTAACTATAAGGCACTCCTCCTTCATAATAACCACTCAATTATCTAGCCACGTCATCTCGGCATACTTTCTATCATAATTGGATATTCTAGTGAAACAGTAGGCCTACATTAAGACACTATATATTGGCAATTAAAACTCGGGGCCAAATAACTGCTTAACAGTGCTAGGCCTACACGCAGCCTACACATACCAACACATTTATAGCAATAATTTTTATGTAGGCTATTGGTGAGTTCTAACCCAGTTTCACTGTAGGCTTTCAATGGCTAGTTGGCTACCAATCGATCAGTAGGCTGCTATTAAAATCAGTCAGTCAGTCGAAGTATAGGCCTAACAATTATTGTTCATGACGCCTAGAGGCCCTAGACGGTTTTAGACCACCAGCAAACGCATCGTAGTTTAAATTGTAGGCCTACAAGAATAAATTAAAGAAACATTTAAGCAAAGCAAAATTTCTCATAATGAAGCTGTTGGCAAAAGAGGCAACTCTATGAAGTGTTACATTATAATAATTATTGTAACAATTATTGGCGTGGGTCAAGTAGGCCTATTGTATGGATTGACTTATGGGGAGAGAAGAGGTAGCTCTAGGCCTAGTGAAGAATGTGAAAAGGATTTAAGAGGATATAGCGGAAAAGAGCAGAGTAAGTCCTAGAACAGAGTGCTTCAAAACTCTAAAAATCAGGAGGGATGAAGCCTGAACGGGTGAGTTTTCTTAAAACATCGTTAAGACGTCTACGCTCCATGGCACTTGCTAATAGCCTACCGACCACACAGCAAAGGCATAAAGTATGCTAATCTCCGCATGGCGGTAGCTCTAACGACATAAAAAAGCCGTAATTTTTGCGCATTTGCTTAAATCATCCCAATAAAAACCATACTATATTATTATGTTGTCTTAAATCCTTCAAACCACTCATAATAATTATGTTTATCATGACTGTGATAATAAAGCACGCTTCAAAATAGGCCTATGTTAAAAATAAAGCGCTACAAAATTTGCGAGTAGCCTACCATGGTGATCTGATGGCGATTGCTGATGCTTCGTGAATTTGCAGAGACATCTTACATTAATTTTAATATAATTATGATGCTTATGGAAATTTGGCCTTCTTTCGCGAAATACGAAATTTAGAATACAGTACGAAGATGGAGTCTTGCGGACAAGATGAAAGGTGCTGACTTTGAAGAACTTCAGTTATTTATGAGAACGGGAACATACCCAGAAAACAAAACAGAGAACGAGAAACGATGTTTGCGAAGGGCCGCAAAGACTTTTGTGGTAGATGGTGAGTATCCATTTGAACTAAATTTGGTACTTATGGGTTATCTACCCCGATTTATGTAAATTTGCATGTGCTTCTCTGTAGACTTGCATTATTGGACAGTAATGATTGCATCTATCACTGCATGTAGTACACGGGCATTTCAACATGAACCTAATCATTACTATGGCAGACCTTTTTGGTAAATAGAAATAGACCCAGATTTCGGTAATCCTTCACTTTAGCGTCCGAAGTTATTTCAAGGTAGCATCAGATGTTATATACTCCGGATTTTCAGCGTTTTATCGTTTCAAATTAATGCCGCGTTCACTGACGGATGTTTGCAGAAACTTACTTAAATGGAAGCTGGATTAATGAAAATATTCATGGCAAATTGGAGCTGGATTGGTGAAAAATCATTGTTATCTAATTAGAAGTTGGATGGCAACTATTGAATGACGCGATTGGCATTAATAATTTCGGACGTTAAAGACGATCAGTTAAACCCGGAATATATAATATAAGATGCTACCATTGAAACCACTGAAATACTTTCGGACGCTAAAGTGAAAGATTACCGTTAGATTTTCGTGTGTTCGTATGAGGGTTAAAAAAATTAATGTTCATCAAACGAGTCGTAGCAAATGTAGTTCAAAATTTTAGCTACCGAAAAATATCAATTGTCAAAGTTATTTCCAATATTATATTCATGTGGTGTAGCTTTTAACTTGTAAATGCAGAATGTCCACTTGTTCAGCTAGCTAAAATAAACCCAGATTTTACCTAGAAATTTCCAGAAACCCAGACGAAGGCAAAAAACAAATCTAGTGTAAAAACCCAGCAGTGGCATCACTGCTGCTCACAAATAAAATTCAACTTTGAAATATTTCCCCATATCGCTTTTTCTTCAGATTTCTACCACATATTCTTTAGTCTATTTCAAAACTTTTCGTGTAAAAATTTGCTTGCCATAGTAAATGAGCGGGTTTAAGACTTAATTGACCGGACTATATTAGGGCCTACTTAATAATTATTTAGAAATGATTTTAAAAGCTCACATCCAACGTTTTTCAGCTATAAGTTTGCAGTATCTATGGACATATAAATGATCCATGTAGCCATCTTAGCAGATCAGCCATCCTATATCAAGACTATCAATATATTGATCAGGACTTACTTTGTTTTCTATGAAACAAATTACTATATACTATAATGCATTTGTTTTTCTACAAAGGTCAAGTTCTATATTACACAGCCAGTGGAAACCGAAGACTGGTGGTCGAAACAGAAGTGGATGTGCTGCGAATACTCCTGCAAAATCATGAAAGTTTGGCTCATCAGGGAGTCGAACAACATACAAGTGGCCAGGACAGTCCATCAACCTCAACTATTCTTGGTGATAGAACCTCAGCGGGGAAAACACTCCAAGGAGCAGTCACTACAGAAGATTTTCAATCAGATGAAATGCAACGTTGGTATGAAAAGTGCTTGATATAATATATGTAGAAGCTAAAATAAGGCTTATTGAATTTATAGTTAGTATGTATGTATATTGTATATGACCATTTATATAGCACCTCAGCAGGAATTTCACGAATGTGCTTCTTTGTTTGTATGTTTCTAAAAGCAAATATTTGTGTTTGTGCCCACGTAGCTATGCAACATGGACAAAAAATAGGAAATCTAAGCAATTCATATTATGTTCTCATACTTTTACCTGCACGTGTAGAGAGCTTCAAGGGCCCTATAAAAATGGATATATAAATAAATAGGTGCAAAGAATATGAATAACCGGCACCAGCTTATGTTGATGTAAGTATTGGTTATGGCTTTTGTGTATATCGATTGCTGATGTTGGATACTAGTTTCTGTGTTCTGTGTCACATAGCATTGCATCAAGAAGACAGCACGAAGAAGGGCTTGGCAGATTACATCATGGGATCACCTGAAATGAAAGTGAGTGAATTACTGATAAGTGTAATGTTCCAGTTAGACTTTCTTAGCCAGCAATTCTGTTGGTGCAGGAAGAAGTGTGCATTCCAAGAATTAAGCAGCTACTGTGCTGTATGAATTTGAACTAATAAACACATGTGCAATAATTATATTTAACATCTCATGTAGCACAATCGCTACATGTTCTCAAGGCTAGTATTATAATAACTAGATATAATAATATATTGCTCTACCTGGCAGTTAAGAAAAAATCTTCTGGGAAGTATAGGTCATCTTTTTCTGGCACACAATGTTTTAATACAATATCCATGTTTTTACTGGGTTATATCAGAATTTTATATTATGGTGAAACATTTCAACAGGAACAATTGGCTGCAGTTGTGTTGGGAAAGATTCGTCCTTCCATAAGTACTGCATCCTACAAGAAGTCACGCAAGTCTGCAGAAGAACATCGTAGACTGATTTTACAAGGATTTGGCCCTATGGAAACAGATGATCTGGTATGTGAACTATGCAGTACATATGATTTGCCAGTTTCTTACATTTTTGCTACCTGTCTCCAACCTCACAGTGCATTGAGCTCTTCACTGCGGAAACGGAGGACCTTTTGGTTCTGCAAGCTCGCACTTCTATCAGACATCGCTTGGCCTTTTCTATTGTGGATTCCACCATCTGTGATTATAGCCCATGATCCTAGCGAATCCTACTTTTTTTAGCTGTAGCTGGGCTGGGAGCCCCTCTGAGTAGATCTCTTGAAGAGGCGATACGTAACTTTTCGAAATGAATGAATCAAGGAGTAACAGATGTTGATGGCTTCAGTAACATGGATGTTTGTTTGTGAAGGCTCTCATTATTTAGCTTGTGTTTCTTGCTTTTATAACCATTGGCACTTTCATTTGCAGGTTTAGGACATTGTGATTTCCCGTGTGAGACCCTGTATCGACCAAAACAAGATCAGGACATGCGCTATCTGGCTGATGTGTGGATTCCAGAGGTATGTATATGATTGTCAAGCATTCAATAATTCGTTCCCGACATTTTTGTAGCTCTTCAAGAGTACCTACTCAGACCCAATCAAAGCTAAAGAGAACAGTCTTACCAGTAGAGTAGAATGTAGTCTCAGAGACATGGTTTAAGACTTCAATCAATGTCCGCTAACATTGTTTAATTGTTTTATATTTGCACACTGATTGTATTGTATCTGACCATTTATAAAGCGCTTATCGCAGCAAGAACCTTTCAGAAGCGCTCCCAGTGCGTTCAGTCCCTAGAAAACAGGCGTTTTTAGACGAGAGAAAGACGAGGATACTCTACCAGAGAGGATGGTAGTGTATCCTCGATGGAAAAAGTGCTAGCACTTTAAGCTGTTGCTAACAGATGAATCATAGCTGCAGTAATTTTTAGAAATTGATTAGTATTGTAGATAGCGTTAGAATAGAATGTTGTAGATAGCATTAAAATATATAGCGTTAAAATAGCTATTACATGTGTACATATTTTGCGAATTTATGAAGGGTCCAGGTGACCTCTGGCAAATCTGTTTGCGACTCCTCTGTGTGGGGGTCGCGAACCAGAGGTTGAGAATGTTATATGATGGGAATCTGTGAAATACTGCAGTTTTGGGGTAACTGAAGTTTTTGCCTAATTCTAATACTCTTATGTTTCACTTGTAGGCTATGATTTTTGCGATACAGCAAGTGGAAGCAGAACGAATATTTCGCGAGTTCATTCCAGTCAATGAAGGAAATGGTTGGTGGTAGGAGACAGCCCCCAATCCTGATGGATATCAGACGTGGTTCCATGTGAATTGGCGACACCTTCTGTGGCTGGACATCCTCCTTAGCTCTTTCTGCCTCTCCTCATCCTCCATTCATACAGAGCCAGTTAACTACTATGTGACTCTCTTTATTGAGCCATTGGTTGTAGTGGGCCTATATTTTCTGTAATGTCCTGGCCCGACATAAATTAAGACAGTTTTGACTTTAGGTTCTTAAGGAACAGATTGGAGTGGCTTCTGAGAATCAAGTGCAGTGTAGCAGGGAGACCATTCCAGGTTGTAGGAACAGCAACCGGGGAACAAGAAGCTCAGCTACCGACGAGAGGCTAGGGACGGTCCCTCCCAAATTTTGCCGCAGACTGCTGCTAATAGCCGTTACAATATAGCACAGAACATTAAGAACGTAGCTTCTCAGCATTAAGGCGTCTCAAGACGTACCTATAGAACAGTACGAGTTAAGAGTGTTTGAATCATTTAGCGGTCCTGCGTGTACATTGCGACTCATTCGACAGTGTTGGTGTCTCACAGATTGCACGTGAATTTGTTGCTAAGTGCGAATCACGGAAACTGATCTTTGGTGATAGGAAATGAATGTGGTGTTTAGATAACTGTTTAAACTACTGTGGCACTGATATTAGTTATTGTGAGGGTTGGTCTAGCAGTTGGCTTAACTAAGACTCAGGTTGAAGTTGAACCGTTGAACAACTTTTTGCCGAATAAGTTGTTTCAATGATGATTTTTCTGTTCTTGTGAACTATGCATGTTGTAATTAAATTAAATGCCTACATAAACAATTGAAGTTTATACTCTTGAATGCAGGTTGACAAATGAAAAGTGTTGTTAATAAGCACTTGACAAGTTTTTCTTAGCATATGAAACCTTTATTTAGTATTATTGTTTGTTTGTTTGTATGTGCACTTGTTATAGCGCCCCTTCAAGCTCTCTCTACTCAGAGGCACTCCTGAATGCAGAGTGGACACTGCATCGGAGTTTCACGCCTGAGGCGCTGAGCAATTGTGAGTGAAGGACTTGCCCAAGATCCTTCCGCAGCGAGGTGGATTCGAACCTCGAACCTTCCGGCTTCAGGGCAACAACGCCACCACTGCACCACCGCACCCCACTTGTAGAAGGGAATTAGATTGCACCCAGTCTCATCTGTCATGCTGTGGGAAAGGTGTAAGTGGTTGAGACTGACTTTTTCGCTGCATAAAGAAAACCATGGCAACAAGCAGGAAAAGTGTAGCAAGCTCACTGATTTGTTAAATCTGGGATGTTATGAGTCTGATGCGCTCTTGAAGAACAAGTTAAAAGCTGTCATGTAGTCACCAATCAAATAATTTCTGTTTCATTATATGTAATAGTGGTAGCAAGTGTTTTAAAAAATTTGACTGCTAAAGTAATTGTCTCGATTGAGATTTGAGAGGCAGTGTAAAATGGAACATTGAGATAAATGAACTGATTGTGTAAACCAACGCTGTGAATAAATTGTGCTATATACAAAATATATGTATAACAATAATGACAACTACGTACGAAGTGGCTCGCTTTCACAATTATACGCAATTGCTGTATAAACCTCTCTAGTCCCGTTGTTGAGCGCACAAGCATAAGGTGATGGCAAAAAAAGCTAACCGTAGTCATGTCAGTGTCCAGAGAATAACCAGGGGAAAAATAATGATAACTAATTTATGATGTACAATTATTGTATTTCACTGCAATCGATATCGTATCCATTGCAATGTTCACTAGATAGGCCTACCTCAAATGCACTGCAGCGAATATGTTCAGCTGACACCTTTCCGTACCAGCACAGTCATAGACAAATGGAAGAAGTAGGCCTAGGGTTCTGCAGACAAAATGGAAGTTCTATTGCACACGGCATCGATTACTGCAAATTAATTAAATGTACATGTATATGCTTGCTTTAGCATATTCTAAATTATTCACCAGTGCGTGTGTTTTAGCGTTGGATCCATACAAGTTGGATTGATGAACAGAATTGGTGCAAAAATAGAAGTAGGATTAATGAAAATGAATATAATAGTTATTGCGCCCGAGAAAATGTTGCCTAAACAGAGGCAGAATTGATATAAGCATTCACGCGACGCTAGAAGTCGGATTGATTATAAAAAAGAATAAATAATGCTGCATGTGGCTAATATATTTAGAAAGCCGAATCGATTATAAACAGAAATATGGAGCAGTGAAATTAGCTGAGGCATTTATGAAGTCCGCAAGCCATTTTCAGATTTAACCCATATTTACATACGCCACTACTCATAACCACTTGGCCTGTTCTACGATGGGAATTTCTATCTAAAAATAGAAACAGGGTCATCGGCGTTCATCGCAAAGACAATTACAAGCATGGTGCTTTACAACAATAATTCCACTGTTCACACCCATGTTTTATGATCTGATGACAAAAATATATCTAGCAAGTGTTACTGATATTTTATCTTTCAAACGGACAATATCTCACGAAATACTGCGTCGACAAGCGGCATACATGTAACAGCGAAGTCGGACACGATTTCATGCCGGACAATATCTCATACATAGGCCGCATGAAATACTGTCTTGACAACGGAAGTGGGCGGAGCCGGACAATATTTCATGGCCGGACATAATTTCATACCACACCGGCCGGGTCCGCTCGCACGGAACCGCGTTTCGACAGACAAATTGCGTCCAATCGCCACATGTGGTTTGTTTCGCTGACAGGTGATAAAGCGCCCCCTAGACGACGCTTCCTTACTTGCTTGCTTGCGCTGCTGGTCCTCCCGTTTTCCATGGTCGCGCGGACGATTACGTGGCGCATTCAGCGTTGCCACTCCTTGGGTTTTTTCACAAGATCTTGGTTTTTTTAATCGGAACTTGGGAAATGGGTTTTTTGCGAAGAACTTGGGCTTTTCTTTGGTTTTTTTCGGCCAAAAAATCTTGAGTTTTTTCTCCGAACTTGGGAAATGGGGTTTTTTCGAAAAAAGAGGTTTTTTCGGAAAAAATTTGGGTTTTTTGCTTGGGAATCGGAAATTTGTTAAAATTTTCAAAAAATTTGGACCAAAATTATGACTTAAAAAAGGCATCAGATTTTTTGGGACGGGAAAATTATAACATTTCCGAAAAATTTTGGCCGGATGAGATGACTAAAAAAAGGTCATCAGAATTTTTCGGAGGTAAAATTGTGAAAATTTGGGAAGATTTGGGCAACTTGGGTTTTCTTGGGTTTTTTTACCGACCAACTTGGTTCTTTTTAAATTTTTCAAAGTGGCAACGCTGGGCGCATTCCGACGTGGTGTAGCTGACCAAAACCACGGCAGCGTAAACGCAAGGATGCGCTTGACCAGACGAGTCGTTGTTTATGAAGTGGGGTTCATCAGAGCGTGGAGGTCTCGCTTCATTCCAATTCCAGCGAGCGATGACATTAAACGCGTCGTTCGAGTTTTGTATACGCAACAATAATTCCCGCGATGAACGATCGCTTTATCTAGCGCTATTCGTCCCGTGCTCCACCTCATCCGACCATAAAGATTTGTCGCGCGACGACCAAAGGCTAGCGATTGGGGGGAGGGGGTTGGGGGTTGGGGGGGGGGGGGGTTCGGTGCTTAAACGAGAGTTGTATGAGGTGTTGTTTCTAAGTTATAGGCCTACCGCATTTTCCTTGTGTATACACAAGGCCTAGAAGAGAGGAAGACACCGATAGACGGAGAGGGACACGCAGAGACAGAGAGAGATGCAGAAAGAGCTAGAGAGTGACACACCCACACACACCTACCCACACAGAGAGAGAGACAGAGAGAGAGAGAGAGAGAGAGAGAGAGAGAGAGAGAGAGAGAGAGAGAGAGAGAGAGAGAGAGAGAGAGAGAGAGAGAGAGAGAGAGAGAGAGAGACATACAGAAAAACAGACAGACAGACAGACAGACAGACAGACAGACAGACAGACAGACAGACAGACAGACAGACAGACAGACACAGAGACACAGAGACACAGAGACACAGAGACACAGAGACACAGAGACAGAGACAGATAGACAGATAGACAGAGAGAGAGAGAAAGCAGAGGCGGACCAGGGTGAGAATTGCAAGAAGGTGAGGGTTTCAACCGCTCCAGTCTTTGTTATATTCTTTGCAGACGTCAACTCCGCATTGTCTCACCCCAATTATGTTCTTAGAATTCTCTTACTCATGAGGCGGACTGTTGGTGTAAAAACAGCCGCACTGCAAGTCGTTCAATCGGGTTGTTATAATACAGCCTTAATCTAGATCAAATGGAGACCAGGGGTCTGATCATGCCACATGTATCGACTGTGTATCATGATGTGCATCAAGATCTTTGAAGTTATAGCAAAACGAAAAGCTGATGAAGATCGTCGATGAGAAAAACCAATTTAACTGACATTAAAGTCAAACAGACGATTGCAAGCGCTTCTCACCCCCACCCACCACCAATCACACGTCTTCCGCATCTTTAGAGATGCTGCATGCTCTCCCTCCTCAGCAGCTTAAGGCACGGCTATTATTCATTGAATGTACGAGAAAGAAAAAGCTTATAGACGCGATATGGTATGTATACAACTGTTTGATGAGATTTTGATTTGTTTGTGAGCATGTGTGCTTGTGTGTGTGTGTGTGTTCGTGAGGGTGTGTGTGTGTGTTTGTGTGTGTGAGTGTATGCTTGTGTGTGAGTGTATGTTTGTGTGTGCGTGTATATGCGTGTGTGTGTGTGTGTGAGTGCGTGTGTGCGTGCATGTGTGTGCGTGTGTGCGTGTGTGTCTGTGTTGGTGTGTCACATGCCGCAGTGGCTCCACCTGGTGCGGCTGCTCATCATGCAGACGGCTCTTGATGTTCATTGAAACTTCGATTTAGAATTATAATCAAATAACAATGCTTGACGACGACATCGCTGCTGCCGCTTGTCATCTGCAGTATACTTATAATATACTTACAACAAAACACGTTCTATTCTTCTTCTCTTTCTTCTGCTAATGCTTACAATCCTGGATATCATTGTGTATGTATATGCGCGCGTTCGTATGTGCGCATGCATGTTTGCATCACATGTATAGTTTGTATACCGCGTAAACGTGCGCGCGCGCATTTATGAGTCTGTGTCTCGGTCTGCACGTATACATGTGGGTGCGCGCGTATGTGGGCGTTTGTGCGCCGGTTTATTATATATAGACTATAGCATGTGCTTGTATGTATATGTGTGTTTGCGTGTGCATGTGTGTCTGCGCGCTTGTGTAAGAGCGTTTGTTTAGGTGTGAGTATACGTTTGTGTGTGCGTGCGCATGTGTAAGTGCGTTTGCGTCGGCGTATTTGCGTATGTGCGAGCGTATTTGTGTGTGTGTTTGCGTGTGTGTGTGTGTGTGTTTGCGTGTGTGTGTGTGTGTGTGTGTGTGTGTGTGTGTGTATGTATGCTCGCGCGCGTGTTCTATTCAGTGGATATAGAAGTAAAAGAGTTAACTGTTAATCTACACATAGGTCTATATACACATGTTTTTGTATACCTGCCATATATCATGAGTCTTGTTTTCACTTCTAAGGACCACCGAAGTTAACTGATTGATTGACATCTGGATATGCATGCAGTATACATCAATAAGTGATCAAAGATTGAAGACAGAAAACGACCTTTTAAGTGGATCAGTAGATAAGTAACTGTCTCTTTAAACCCAAGTCATGTTTAAACCCACATCATGTTTAAACCCACATCATGTTTAAACCCACATCATGTTTAAACTCAGTGTATGTTTAAACTCAGACCACTTCAACTTGGAGAGCGGTCAAAGGTCAATTGCTTTGCAACCCCATTTATTTGTATAGTACTTGCCGTCCAACCCTAAGTGCCCTCCCTCCCTCCCTCCCTCCCTCCCTCCCTCCCTCCCTCCCTCCCTCCCTCCCTCCCTCCCTCCCTCCCTCCCTCCCTCCCTCCCTCCCTCCCTCCCTCCCTCCCTCCCTACACGCACTGCAATCTCGGGTCTTCTCAATTTGGAGAGCGATCAAAGGTCAATTGCTTTGTGTGACAAAACAACTCACTTTGTAACCCCACTTCATTTAGAGAGAACGCATGCACATACACACAAATATCTACACACACACACACACACACAAATACCTACCCACACACACACACACACAAATACCTACCCACACACGCACACACACACAAATACCTACCTACACACATACGCACACACACACATACACACACAATTACCTACACACACACACACACACACGCACGCACACACAAATACACACACACACACGCACACACAAATATCTACCCACACACACACGCACACACAAATATCTACCCACACATACACACACAAATACCTACCCACACACACACACACACACACACACACACACACACACACACACACACACACACATACACAAATACACAACTCCTTCAAATACTTGCACATATTTCCCTTTACATTTCATTCATTATTAAACAATTACCTACACAAATACCTACCCACACACGCACACACACACACATACACAATTACCTACCCACACACACACATACACAACTCCTTCAAATACTTGCACATAATTCCATTTACATTTAATTCATTATTATTCAATTGGCAAATTAATTTTTGCCCCATTCCAAATGAACTCAAAGGACGCCTTCGCTTTACGAAACATGCAAACACACACCTTCATGCATGTACATGTACATACAAACATATACGCACAGACCGGTATTAATTCAATTCTTAAAAATACTTGTTCATATTCCAAAATGCATGGTATTCATTACTAAGCAATTGGTAAATTTTATTTTGGACCATACCAAGTGTATTAAAACGCTACCACAGAACACTTTACTTTACGAAACACACGTGCATATACACACGCAAACATGTATGCACGCACATGCACATGCGAATACATACACATACATACAAAATACATGCACATACACGCACGCACAGTCACCCAAATATAATATCATTATTGAAACAACATAGCATTATTTTTAAATTCCTCGCATTTCAATATACAACTTTGATTCTAGTTCAAATTTCTCAAGTCATAATATTAACTATGTGAAGAAGTCATACTAAAATTGCAGTTGACAGCAACATTTATGCGTGTATTATTTACAAATATACACAATTTTCTCAAATAGTCTATACATTTCTCAGGTAGATCAAATTTTTACATTTTAGCATTGTATTACTTTGAGATATACAGAGTCTCATACACCAAATGATACAAATTTAAAATTTTGAACATGTATTAACTAGAAACAAATCATTTGCTCAGCACGATATTCGTCAATAATACATGTTTCATTATTTTTAGCATTATATTAATAGAAGTAGCCAAAGCGCTCTACTATCACACTATAAAATTTTTCGCATTTTAGACTTGCATTATTTAGAAATATACCATTTTGCAATCGCAGGTATTGAAATTTTATTTTAATATTGCATTACTTAGAAATACACAGACTGCTCAACACCACATAATCGCATATTAGATAGAAATTCACAAAATGTGGAACTCTAGACGACACAAATTTAAGTATTTTAGACTTGCATTATTTGAATGTACTCATTTTTCCCAATCATAATGTGTAGAGTTCTTTATTTCAATAATTATATTTCTCGTAAATGTACAATGTGTTCATCATTACATTCATTTGATGTTTAGATATTATGAGTATAATAGCTAGAAATACACAAAGAGTACAACCGCATAATCATTGGACGATGTATTTCTTTAGATTTTGCGTCTTTATTGATCAAAAGCACAATTATTTCTCATATTATTCGTTTTAAGATGTGTGTATTTGCGGAAGGGGATGCAAATTTCTTCTAATGTACAAGAGTAATCGGCTTATTAGCAGAAGAAACGCTAAGTATTGCACACATTCTCTGTTTTTCAAAATATTTAGTAGAGTACGTTAGGAGAGGATGTGTATGAGAGGAGAGTAGTACATACGACAAGTGCATTCATTGTTAATTTTATAGCATTATTCAATTTTTAAGTCATCAATATATTGTAAATACATACTTAGAATAGAAGACTGACTTCTTTATATTCACATAATTAGAATACAAGACTGACTTCTTTAGATTCAACATCTTCTTGTAAATTCGCAGCCTGGTAGGAAACACTTATTCTTCCATCAATAGTATGTACTTTTTGATATAGTACAATGAATTGCAAGAGATTTCAACTTTATGTATCACTTTAACAAATACAGTATGAATTTACACACAATTTGAACATGTACATTATGCAGGAATTAATAATGCTTCTCCTCGTGCATTGTGCATATACTTCTTAAATTCTACATCTTAGAAAATTATTTTTGAAATTCGTTCTCTACACATGTTCACTCTGCTAAACATTACATTTAAAATATTCGTGCATATTATAAAATTATCAACATTTACAGCTACTCATGTCAGTTTCCACTGCTCTGCTGCTTCACATCGTACGTCTCTTCAGTTTTACATTTAGATAAAATGTAAAATAATATGAAAGTTCTCATTTTTCAGATGCTCCTCATCACATCTACTTCTAATAAATCTATATCTCAAATATTAATTACACATATTAAAATGACAGAAGTTGAAAATTTTGATTTGTGAAATAATATAAGGTCGAAATTTCTTAATTCTTGAAAGTGTGAAACTCATTTCTGCGAAATTACTTACATACAATTTCTTACTTTTGCAAATTCCAAAGTTAAAAGAATTTTTAAAGTGTTGAAATCTGAAATTATGGAATGTCGTATTCCTAAAATATAATTTTTTTTTCAACTTGAATAAAATTTTAATTGAAATTACAATGTTTTAAGTTAGAAATACAGAAATTCTTTTCAATAACACCTTCAAACATGTATTTCCTCCTCACCTTTACTTCCCAATTTATCAAAATTTGCTACTTTAAAATTGAAAAGATCCTATAAAAATTATTAATTCCTGCATAATGTACATGTTCAAATTGTGTGTAAATTCATACTGTATTTGTTAAAGTGATACATAAAGTTGAAATCTCTTGCAATTCATTGTACTATATCAAAAAGTACATACTATTGATGGAAGAATAAGTGTTTCCTACCAGGCTGCGAATTTACAAGAAGATGTTGAATCTAAAGAAGTCAGTCTTGTATTCTAATTATGTGAATATAAAGAAGTCAGTCTTCTATTCTAAGTATGTATTTACAATATATTGATGACTTAAAAATTGAATAATGCTATAAAATTAACAATGAATGCACTTGTCGTATGTACTACTCTCCTCTCATAC
>OX243827.1:7927216-7952216 GCA_945859605.1 Lumbricus rubellus
TATAGCATTATTCAATTTTTAAGTCATCAATATATTGTAAATACATACTTAGAATAGAAGACTGACTTCTTTATATTCACATAATTAGAATACAAGACTGACTTCTTTAGATTCAACATCTTCTTGTAAATTCGCAGCCTGGTAGGAAACACTTATTCTTCCATCAATAGTATGTACTTTTTGATATAGTACAATGAATTGCAAGAGATTTCAACTTTATGTATCACTTTAACAAATACAGTATGAATTTACACACAATTTGAACATGTACATTATGCAGGAATTAATAATGCTTCTCCTCGTGCATTGTGCATATACTTCTTAAATTCTACATCTTAGAAAATTATTTTTGAAATTCGTTCTCTACACATGTTCACTCTGCTAAACATTACATTTAAAATATTCGTGCATATTATAAAATTATCAACATTTACAGCTACTCATGTCAGTTTCCACTGCTCTGCTGCTTCACATCGTACGTCTCTTCAGTTTTACATTTAGATAAAATGTAAAATAATATGAAAGTTCTCATTTTTCAGATGCTCCTCATCACATCTACTTCTAATAAATCTATATCTCAAATATTAATTACACATATTAAAATGACAGAAGTTGAAAATTTTGATTTGTGAAATAATATAAGGTCGAAATTTCTTAATTCTTGAAAGTGTGAAACTCATTTCTGCGAAATTACTTACATACAATTTCTTACTTTTGCAAATTCCAAAGTTAAAAGAATTTTTAAAGTGTTGAAATCTGAAATTATGGAATGTCGTATTCCTAAAATATAATTTTTTTTTCAACTTGAATAAAATTTTAATTGAAATTACAATGTTTTAAGTTAGAAATACAGAAATTCTTTTCAATAACACCTTCAAACATGTATTTCCTCCTCACCTTTACTTCCCAATTTATCAAAATTTGCTACTTTAAAATTGAAAAGATCCTATAAAAATTATTAATTCCTGCATAATGTACATGTTCAAATTGTGTGTAAATTCATACTGTATTTGTTAAAGTGATACATAAAGTTGAAATCTCTTGCAATTCATTGTACTATATCAAAAAGTACATACTATTGATGGAAG
This sequence comes from Lumbricus rubellus, assembly GCA_945859605.1. Lineage (NCBI taxonomy): Eukaryota > Metazoa > Annelida > Clitellata > Crassiclitellata > Lumbricidae > Lumbricus > Lumbricus rubellus. The sequence goes on from OX243827.1 coordinate 7,928,305, forward strand.
AATAAGTGTTTCCTACCAGGCTGCGAATTTACAAGAAGATGTTGAATCTAAAGAAGTCAGTCTTGTATTCTAATTATGTGAATATAAAGAAGTCAGTCTTCTATTCTAAGTATGTATTTACAATATATTGATGACTTAAAAATTGAATAATGCTATAAAATTAACAATGAATGCACTTGTCGTATGTACTACTCTCCTCTCATACACATCCTCTCCTAACGTACTCTACTAAATATTTTGAAAAACAGAGAATGTGTGCAATACTTAGCGTTTCTTCTGCTAATAAGCCGATTACTCTTGTACATTAGAAGAAATTTGCATCCCCTTCCGCAAATACACACATCTTAAAACGAATAATATGAGAAATAATTGTGCTTTTGATCAATAAAGACGCAAAATCTAAAGAAATACATCGTCCAATGATTATGCGGTTGTACTCTTTGTGTATTTCTAGCTATTATACTCATAATATCTAAACATCAAATGAATGTAATGATGAACACATTGTACATTTACGAGAAATATAATTATTGAAATAAAGAACTCTACACATTATGATTGGGAAAAATGAGTACATTCAAATAATGCAAGTCTAAAATACTTAAATTTGTGTCGTCTAGAGTTCCACATTTTGTGAATTTCTATCTAATATGCGATTATGTGGTGTTGAGCAGTCTGTGTATTTCTAAGTAATGCAATATTAAAATAAAATTTCAATACCTGCGATTGCAAAATGGTATATTTCTAAATAATGCAAGTCTAAAATGCGAAAAATTTTATAGTGTGATAGTAGAGCGCTTTGGCTACTTCTATTAATATAATGCTAAAAATAATGAAACATGTATTATTGACGAATATCGTGCTGAGCAAATGATTTGTTTCTAGTTAATACATGTTCAAAATTTTAAATTTGTATCATTTGGTGTATGAGACTCTGTATATCTCAAAGTAATACAATGCTAAAATGTAAAAATTTGATCTACCTGAGAAATGTATAGACTATTTGAGAAAATTGTGTATATTTGTAAATAATACACGCATAAATGTTGCTGTCAACTGCAATTTTAGTATGACTTCTTCACATAGTTAATATTATGACTTGAGAAATTTGAACTAGAATCAAAGTTGTATATTGAAATGCGAGGAATTTAAAAATAATGCTATGTTGTTTCAATAATGATATTATATTTGGGTGACTGTGCGTGCGTGTATGTGCATGTATTTTGTATGTATGTGTATGTATTCGCATGTGCATGTGCGTGCATACATGTTTGCGTGTGTATATGCACGTGTGTTTCGTAAAGTAAAGTGTTCTGTGGTAGCGTTTTAATACACTTGGTATGGTCCAAAATAAAATTTACCAATTGCTTAGTAATGAATACCATGCATTTTGGAATATGAACAAGTATTTTTAAGAATTGAATTAATACCGGTCTGTGCGTATATGTTTGTATGTACATGTACATGCATGAAGGTGTGTGTTTGCATGTTTCGTAAAGCGAAGGCGTCCTTTGAGTTCATTTGGAATGGGGCAAAAATTAATTTGCCAATTGAATAATAATGAATTAAATGTAAATGGAATTATGTGCAAGTATTTGAAGGAGTTGTGTATGTGTGTGTGTGGGTAGGTAATTGTGTATGTGTGTGTGTGTGCGTGTGTGGGTAGGTATTTGTGTAGGTAATTGTTTAATAATGAATGAAATGTAAAGGGAAATATGTGCAAGTATTTGAAGGAGTTGTGTATTTGTGTATGTGTGTGTGTGTGTGTGTGTGTGTGTGTGTGTGTGTGTGTGTGTGTGTGTGGGTAGGTATTTGTGTGTGTATGTGTGGGTAGATATTTGTGTGTGCGTGTGTGTGTGGGTAGATATTTGTGTGTGCGTGTGTGTGTGTGTATTTGTGTGTGCGTGCGTGTGTGTGTGTGTGTGTGTAGGTAATTGTGTGTGTATGTGTGTGTGTGCGTATGTGTGTAGGTAGGTATTTGTGTGTGTGTGCGTGTGTGGGTAGGTATTTGTGTGTGTGTGTGTGTGGGTAGGTATTTGTGTGTGTGTGTGTGTGTGTAGATATTTGTGTGTATGTGCATGCGTTCTCTCTAAATGAAGTGGGGTTACAAAGTGAGTTGTTTTGTCACACAAAGCAATTGACCTTTGATCGCTCTCCAAATTGAGAAGACCCGAGATTGCAGTGCGTGTAGGGAGGGAGGGAGGGAGGGAGGGAGGGAGGGAGGGAGGGAGGGAGGGAGGGAGGGAGGGAGGGAGGGAGGGAGGGAGGGAGGGAGGGAGGGCACTTAGGGTTGGACGGCAAGTACTATACAAATAAATGGGGTTGCAAAGCAATTGACCTTTGACCGCTCTCCAAGTTGAAGTGGTCTGAGTTTAAACATACACTGAGTTTAAACATGATGTGGGTTTAAACATGATGTGGGTTTAAACATGATGTGGGTTTAAACATGACTTGGGTTTAAAGAGACAGTTACTTATCTACTTGGATCTCAATTCGTCGCAATTGACATGCATCACATTAAACTGTCCGACAATCACATTTGTCTGAATCTCACATTTGATTCATTCTCACATGTGTCTGATTCTCATGACAAGCCTTTCAATCGTAGTTTATGCGTGGCGCCTCGCACGCAAATGCTTAGGGCAGGGCACAAGCTCATTCACAGGCGCTGAGCACTTGAATAAGATAGCTTTCAGGTATAGGGTTTTAAAAAGGAATTTGTAGAACTGCACAAACAGCAATCAAATTTTTTCTAGTGTGGGTTTGTTGGCAAATTTCGGACGACATTTTTTAGTCGTTTCCTATATATTTTTCCAAAAAATCTAAAAATGTCAACAGTTGATCAAATTCATGCATCCAATATAGGCATAGCATAAAAAATGCGCTCATGACGTAGTTCTTCCATTGTTTCTGACCTTTGTATTATATATATGCTTTGTCTTGCATCACTCCCAAGTTACAAGGAATTTTTGAGGCAATTATGGCAGGATCAAAAAGGTTTTTAAAATTTAAAATTGATTATTATTATTATTATTGTCTATACGCTGGTTTCTTCGTCCATATCATTTTCCAGAAACAGTATACATGCCCGACTGAACCCTGTTCGACCCGTCATTATTCATACATTGCAAGGGCATTGCGTGTATACATAGAACATTTACAGTACTCCAAAAATGATGGGAGGAGAAAGTGAAAGTAGGTGGAGAGAAAAAGGAAGTAGGAGGTAGTGGAGGAGGAGTATAGGAGTGTCTTGTATAATACTCTATTATGCATGTGGAGATGTAGAAAATGAAGTGGCAAATCTTCCATTATAACACGATTTGCCAATCGCAGTGGACAACGAACAACAGCAGCAGCTGATAGACCAACGAGAGAAGAATCGCTGGTAGCAACGATCGTATCAGCAAACGCCTATAATTAAGATGCCACCAGACAACTCTTAGTTACTGCAGGATGCTTTATAACACGGATGCCTATGGATGTGATACATACATGGACGCCCGATGATGACACGAGGCCAGTTGAATCGCGTTGGTTAAGGATGGCGTCTGTGTCCCTCTAGCGAGACTTAATTCATGACACGTATTATATTATTATCTGTAGAGGAAGCAGCATGCACAGAGATATCACTTCGGGGTCTCGCCCTCTGCTCTCATGACCCCCGACCGACTCCGCTCTCGGCTCGGCCCACCCCCGTCATCAACACATGCACACGCCTACTACACGTCTTCTGATTGTGTCACCATAGACATATAGGCAGGCAGGCAGGCAGACAGACAGACAGACAGACAGACAGACAGACAGACAGACAGACAGACAGACAGACAGACAGACAGACAGACAGACAGACAGACAGACAGACAGACAGACAGACAAATAGGCAGGCAGACAGACAGGCAGGCAGACAGACAGAAAGACAGACAGACAGGCAGGCAGGCAGGCATGCATGCAGGCAGGCAGGTACCAGGCAGGCAGACAGGCAGGCAGACAGACAGACAGACAGACAGACATACAGGTAGGCAGGTAGGCAGGCAGACAGGTACCAGGCAGGCAGGCAGACAGACAGACAAACACATATATACACAACATACACACACACAGACACACACACTGACACACACATACACACATACACACATACACACACAAACACATACATACATTCATCTAACATACACCCACGCCCATGCAGAAAATACTGGCAGCTCTAATAGCAGTATACAAAAAAACCAGAAAAGACACCGACATTGACTGGCGAAAGTGTTATATTGGCGCTAAAATTTGAATAAGTGAGTTAGCGATCTAATTTTTTGGCGTAACATTCTCATGTGAACAACCTATCCGCCAGTATAATATACAACTTTCCACATTATATTGTGTATAACATATATATATATATATATATAATATATATATATATATATAATATTGACTGCATTCAAAATCGTTCTCAACCTATCGAGTTACCCTATATAATAGCTCTCCAAGGAATCAGTTTCCGTTTTCATAACTTACGAATGTATACATCGTATAATTAAGCAGCGGTGGGTCCTTCTATATGAAAGCGATAGTTTGAGGGCATCATGCTGAGGTCGGGGTCTAAATAGGTGAGAGACGGTGTGCATGGTGAGCATGGTGAGCATGGTGTGTATGGTGTGCATGGTTGAGGGCGAGAGGTTTTTAACTGCAGTATGCGCACGACCACCCTCCATGCTGGGAAAGCCAGGAGCAAAAATTGAGTCCATTAAAGACAACTATATCTGCCTTTTGTCTACCACCCACACATTGTCTGTCTGTTTCTGTCTGTCTCTGTCTGTGTCTGTATCTCAGTCTTTGCGTCTCTGTCTCTGTTTCTTTATGTGTCACTGTCTGATTCTGTATGTCTGTCTCTGTCTGCTTCTGTTTCGGTGTGTCTCTGTCTGTCTCTGTCGCTGACTACTTCTGTTTCGGTCTGTCTGTCTCTGTCTCTGTCTCTGTCTATGTCTGTTTGTCTCTCTCTGTCTGTCTCCGTCTCTGTAGCGGTGTCTCTATCTGTTTCTATCCGTCTTTCTGTCTATCTGTCTGTCTGTCTCTCTCTCTGTATCTGTCTATATCTGTTTCTGTACCTATGTATTCATCTTTCTGTCTCTGCCCCTGTCTGTGTGTCTGTCTGTCTGCATGTCTGTGCTTCGCTCTCTGACACACACAAACAAACAAACACACACACACACACAAACAAACACACACACAACACACACAAATACAAACACACACACAAACACACACACACACGCGAACAAACACACACAAGCACACACATACACAAACACACGAACAAACACACACAAACACGCAGACTACTTACTCATGAGAGACGCATAAATCGTCTTAAATAGGTCCATTCAAACCTTCGCGCGGGCGACGCAGTTTTAATTGTATCCAATTAACAATCATGGCGTCCAAACGTTCGCCAATGAATTAGACATAATTACGAGGGGCTTTAGAAAGCCTTCGCTGACACTGTCACCTGAATTTATGTCCCCGTCCAGTCCCCATTGTCCGGACGGGGCTTCGTACCCCGTACGAAGGCGGGGCAGCCCAGACAAACCCCTAATTATCCGACGGGGTTTTGGCAGCCTCAACGACTATCGTGAGCGCGTTCATCAAATCGAGTATTATACCCACAGCGTTTCACCTGCCTCTAGTTTAGTATATTATGGGCCTTTTTATGTCAACATTATCTCTTTGCAAGAAAACGGCGTGTAGGTACAAATAATTACAAATATATATTATATAATGAGTATGAAACTGTCATTATTTGAATGCAATGCATGATAGTGATTCATGTATATATATATATGGTATATACATATATATGGTATATATATATATTATATATTGCATATGAATCTTTGGTGCATTATATGTGATGGGTGTATAATGTAAATGGGTGGCGGGCGATAAAAGGCACATATGCGACTCATGACTGCAGAAGTTTGTCTTGTTAGCATTTTGTGACGTGGCGATATACATCTCTTGCATATAATATATATATATATAGAATTTATATATATACATATAATAATGTGTAACATTGTATAAGACTTAATATGTACGGTATATAGGCCTATATATGCCTACTCCAGTATGAGAATTGTGAAAAAATAACTGGGGGGTTGGCCTATGATAAACTTGAAATTGGGGTATGAAAAACATACTTTAACAAGGGGCTCTAAGAAAGACTGGGGGTTGAACCCCCCCAACCCCCCGGCAATTCTCACCCTGGCCTACTCCTTTGTTTCTTTCTCTATTTTCCTCCATATCATGTTTGCACATAATATAACAATTTTATCGCTATTATATTAAAATTATATCTATAGTATGCAAAGCGAAGTCTTCTGTTTGTATATATATATATATATATATATATATATATATATATATATATATATATTCTGTCCCAAAAAAGGCTCTGAAACTCCAGGGTTTCAGTTGAATAAACAATTTTTAAATAGGCCTAGATCTAACTCTTATACCCATGCAAATTTGTAGGTCAACACGACTATTTTCAGCTCTCAATTCACTTTAAATCCCGAGTTCTGGACATTTTAAATGAATGAATGAATAAATAAATAAATGAATGAATGAATAAATGAATGAATGAAAGTCATAAGGTTAGGTATTGTATATACACTCTTACACGCATGGCCAACGTATTTGGCTATAGATCATATGAAAATGATAGGCCCATAATTTTATGCATCACATAGGATAGGATTAGTCCATGCATGGCTTGGTGGGGTATACATAACATGACCTCTCTGCTCCACTCAGATAAGGTCAACCGATGAAATGACCGAAACGCCCCTTCGATGTAGGGTTAATTCAGCCGACACAGGGTTAATTCGTGCTAATGATCGGAGGGCTGATAAATGGATCAGCCGATCAAGGGGGGAAGAGGCTGATAAATAGATCAGCCGTTGACGTTCCGACGATCAAGCGATGGACGAGCATAGAGATAGACAAAAGCGGAAGTCAACTCTTTGTTCTCGTTCTTTGATCGCAACCAAGTGGGCGCGTTTTGTGCGCAACGCCGAAAATATGAGCCATGGTATGAAGATGCATCCGCGCGTGAAAGAATGACCATGAAGCAAATAGGATGATCCATTGGTCCAATCTGCAGTGTAAGCTCACATGCATGCGTTTTTAAAATAGGTCTTTGTATATATACAAATTATACATGTATACGTATGCATTGCATGCGTGTATACATATACACATAATTATGACCTTCAGTGTTTTATACACGGTGTCCCAAGTGAAGTGAGCCCCTTTTTGTTTTGACGATATACTTGTCAATTCTAAATGAAACTCAATAAAATTTCAGAGAGTGTAAGAGGGAGAAATTATCAATGTTTCCTGAAAATTTTATCCAATTCTACAAACAGAGTCCGAAGTTATGCACATTCAAATTTCGACAAAGGAAAATGTAAGTTTCCAACATGTAAAAGATAGGATATTACTGCTTGCAACTGCACGTCTTACTTTCTAAATTAATAAATATTTCCGTCATATTTCCGTCATTTCCATGATGGGGGACAATAATAAAAATGGTTTCCGCAAAGAAGATTTGAGTTTAATAAAAAATTTAATAGGAGAAAAACATTACGATGCAAAAGGTTTTTAATGGAATTTCCTAACAGAAACTGGCCCATCGCAGCCTTATGAAACTCGCATGCGCGTCACGTTGACCAGAGACCACTTCAAACTGCGAAATGTGGAAGAATGGAATCGTTTTGATCAAAGGGATTGTTGACAATGCAATCAGTGAATGGCGAAAGCACGTTAGAGCATGCATTCGAGGCTTTCGAGCTAATGGACCGCATTTTGAACATCAGCTTTGAATAACAGCGCTAACACTAATTTCCTATCTTTTACATGTTGGAAACTTACATTTTTCGTTGCCCAAATTTGAACGTTCATAACTTCGGACACTGTTTGTAGTATTGGATGAAATTTTCAGGAAACATTGATATATGATCCCTCTTACATTCTCTGAAATTCTATAGAGTTTCATTTAGAATTGACAAGTATATCGCCAAAACAAAAAGGGGCTCACTTCACTTGGGACACCGTGTATATAGATATACATGCATGCATGGTTCCCCTGCTTTGGGATTGAGGTTTCTGGGGATTTGCGGGACAAACGTTATAGTGGGTGAGATTACGACTTTGTATATTATATTTATGAGTTTGCTTGAAACCGTCTTGTATATACGATTTTATGTCGACCTTTATAGAAATCACTATAGACTCCTCCCCTGCATGCTCTGCAGGTCTGCCTGCCTTAACGTCCTTATGTACTTCCACAAAGCATCGAAGGGACATTAAATTAAAAGTGTTTGAACCGGTTGACCTGATTACAGTTGCAGCTAATAGCCTGGCTGCAGGGTCTGGCTGCATGGGGTGGATGGCCATTATGTCGTCTTGTCTAATACTTCGTGGGTATACATTAGAATGATTAGACACTCGAAGGTGCAAAAGAACTCGTCACATTAGATACCTCTTATACGTGCTAACATTTGCTGCTTCGGACAACCACAATATACATGCGACGTATAGATATACACTGATTAAAAGATGAATTAATAGGTATACAGGTGTAGATGATGAGCTATTGACACATTTATTACTTTCTCCATCTGCATTCTGCATGCTAGAGAGTTTGGATGTGACGCCGATTAGCCTAGCAAGTGGCTTTATAAGCTCAGCTATTAGTTATTAAGCTGAGCAACACATATGATGTGATATTGAATATGAATGAATGAATGAATGAATGAATGAAAAGAATGAACGAATAAGTGGCAAAGTGGATGAATGAATGAATGAATGAATGAATGAGTGAGTGAATGAATGAATGAATGAATGAACGAAGAATGAATGAATGAATGAACGAAGAATGAATGAATGAATGAATGAATGAATGAATGAACGAACGAACGAACGAACGAACGAATGAATGACCAAACGAATGGATTAACGCACCCATGACCGGGTATTCATTTCTCAGTGAATGAGTGACCAAATGAATGAATGGATGGATGAATGAATTCACTCGGTCATCACTCGACTATAAATGAATATGTATACAGTGAGTGAATGAATGAATGAATGAGTGAATGAATGAATGAATGAATGAATGAATGAATGAATGAGTGAGTGAATGAATGAGTGAATGAATGAGTGAATGAATGAATGAATGAATGAGTGTTGAGTGAACATGTGAATATGACGAGTGAATGTTTTAAGATGTTCCAATCAAAGACTTGAAGTTGCGTCGATCAAAGTGAAGTTCTTCAATAAAAATCATTCATGCATGTTATACACGGCTTATGCAGCATATGCCATGTATAGGCCTATGTGTAACATGATATTCATGAGACATGATAATATTAACCGATATACTTGAAATAGTGTTTGAAACGCATGTGATAATGCATGTATAATAATTATACACTATGTGCATGCATGATATTCGTATATGTTCCTTATGTGTAATATGATGTATGTACATAATAATGTATGTATAATACATATGCATATATGCATGCGTGACACTATATATAGCGCAGCTTTGTGCATGCACGCCTTGCAATGGCTGTTCACATATCGTTGGTGGTTGCGCTGCATGTGCGTTTCATTAGGAGTCGTTTAGCGTCGTCAACAATTGTCCAGCATTGATATATTATAAAGAGTCATCGTCAACATAAGGAGACGTTATTAAAACGCACCCGATTATAATATTCGACCGACATAATATATAGGAAGAAGACGAAAAAGACGACGATAACGACGAAGAAGAAGAAGAAGACGAAGAAGAGAAAGAAGAAAGAAGAAAGAAGAAGACGCGTATATCCTTTTAAGCGAGTATCGTCGTCAATTGCCTTTTCTCATCACAAGTGTCTGGCTTTGACAAGTGCTCCTCCGCGCGCATGACAAGTGCCCAGCCCCTCTAAGCAACAAAACATCCATGATATAAGAAGAAAGGACTGCACAAGTCGAGATGCATGCTTGGATGCATGACGACTCGTCAAAGCGTCTTAAACTCATCATCGCTTGCTCGCGGAATTCTATAGACCCGTTCCCCGTTTATATCTGATGCATGGCGATATTATGTGGACGACTTACAACCCTATATACATCTATGTATGTCATTGGCCTTTTGAACTCACGTACACACACACACACACACACACACATGCACACACATACACACACATGCACACACACATGCACAGATGCACAAAAATAATTGTGGCTAAATGCATGGACGGACGGACGGACGGAAGGACGCACGGACGGACGGATGGACGGACGGATTACAGTTTTTAAAGATTTAGATATGCTTCTATATTTTACTATTTATTTATGCATGTATACTTGTATAGGCCTATACGTTTATTTATTTATTTGTTGATTTATTTATATCGCATTTGCCATAACGCCGCTTGAAAGGTGAGAAAATAGGGGGAACGGACATTTACCCCCCCCGGACATATTCCCCCCGGACATATTCCCTTCGGACAATTACCCCCGGACGTTTCCCCCCCGTTTTTGACTAGGACATTTACCCCCGGACAATTTCTCCCTCTGTACATATTATAGGTTAGGCATCGTGAGGGTTGGTTAGGTTCAGGTTAGGCATCGTGAGGGTCGGTTAGGATCAGGTCAGGCATCGTGAGGGTCGGTTAGGGTTAGTGATAGGGTTAGTGCAGTCATTCATTAACATAGGGACCCTTATTGGGGGGGTGTCATAGGTCGGGGGGAAAACGTCCGGGGGGGGGGTAAATGTCCGGGGGAAATATGTCCGGGGGAATATGTCCGGGGGGGTAAATGTCCTACATCCAGAAATAGACTTTTCTGTGGGGCTCTAAGAAAGACTGGGGGTTGAAGCCCCTCAACCTCCCCGGGAATTCTCACCCTGCTTGCATATATACATATCCCACTATACATGTACCTTTAAGATGTTTCGAGGAGCCATTATACGCGGCGCAATATAAATATTTAATTTACAATACAATACGTTTGTCTGTATAATTAAGAAGACTAACAGTCAAGTCAACACCCATTTTGCTTTAGCGCCTTTACTAATCACTGAAGCGAGTCGTTGCTCGCAGACCTCGGTTCCTCTGAAGTCAAAGACCGAGACGATGTCGGTGGTCTCCCTGTGTATAGAGTGACCCTCCTCACCTTCATGAAGGTAATAATTAAAATCACACCAACATGACTCGGATGCTAACACGCGGTGAATTGAATTTTATTATAAGAGATCGCGGACGGACGGACGGAAGGTAATTATCATCTGTATAATAATAAATGCACGAATGCACAGAAGTCGTTTGTCGTATATGTGTGTCGGTGTGTGTGTGTGTGTGGGGGGGGGGGGCTGAGACAAGTTGACCCGCTGTGGGGTTTATATACACAGCCCTTTGAAGTGATTCTTTTTCAGGTTGGGGGGTGGGATGGACTCATTAGGGTAACGGATGGGCAGAGCCGAACCCTTTTCTGTCCCCCATTATTGTCGTTTAATGCTCATTTCGAAACGACCGTGTTAAGTTCATTAATGAACTGTTTTGTCTGGTCTATTTCATGTGTACAAGCATCTTGTTTAATGAGTGTATTCACTGCTCCGTGGCTGTGGGCGATATTGTCCTCTGTGAACGTATATACAGGCTTGGTATTTCCCGATCTGAACTTGAGACCTCTATTATATGTGGGGGTGTGAAGCTTGATTTAAATATTGTTTCATTTGGGGATTTCTATGGGTAGGCCTAATGATCGAAGGGTGGCGGATGTAAATGGTTCGGCTAATGGATGTCCCTGGGGCATTGGCCATAAAACGATTATCACTTGTACATATATAAGACTGCTTGCTGCCCATCAGTAAGCAGATTATTAAAATAAGTGATAAGGTTTATCGGATCGACACTCAGTTTGGCTGCAGTGCACGGACACGCAGTGTATACGTTGGTTTGTGGGATAGTTGGTCGGTCGGTCAGTCATCTTCAGGTATATGTATATGTAGCCTACATGCAAGTGGTTTATATAAGATTAATGGCCTAATTTGCCTCATGTCTATTATTAGTATAGGCTAATTTAGATTTGGAGAAAAAGGCACGTCGTGATGTCATTTCAGTCAGGTGCATGAAGATGATGATGATGATGATGATGATGATGATGATGATGATGATGATGAAGATGATGATAATAAAGATGATAATTATGATGATGACAACGATGACAACGACGACGACGACGATGATGATGATGATGATGATATTCATGCTAATGATGACATAAGTGGTCCAAGACAATTGTGTCACTTACAACACGGGTTCATTTGTGACTTCGGAGTAATTGAACTTGTTTCGTATTTTTTTGAATCAAGCTATTATCACTAGAAGTTGATTGATTTTGTAATGTGTCGTTTTTGCATTCGATCTTCCAGATTTTGTGATGTTATTTCGTTGAGTATAATTATTGTGAATCTCACGATGAATACGGATTTCTCTACAAATAGGCTATATGCCTATATCGGTCTGATTTCATTGACTATATCGGCTCTAGCTTATCAGAAGATTCAGCACAATATCTTCACAGCTTCTACCTATAAACAAAATAAACAGGCCATGGATATATATTATAGCCTACTCTTATGTGCAAACGCAACGTTTGTAGGCCTACATGAGTGTAATATTTTGCCATTTTTCTACAATCGGCCGTATTAAATTGTCCAATTATATGTATCTTGTTTTAATGACAGAGAAAAAATCGTGGCAAAGTCCATGTAAAACGAAAATATTAAATGGAAGAAATTTAAATATATGAAAGGTCAATCATAATAAACAAGCGCCAAATATCTTTGGAATAATATACCAGAATGCAAATTCAAAGTCACTTGAGAGCGAATGAGGAAACTGATAGAGCACAATTGCAATAAAGTAAATAACCTTGAAATACAATCACCAATTATACAATATAGCCTAGGCACAATTACCAAAGGCACAAAAGACAACGACAAACTCGCCAAAGCAAGTAGCATCAGCAATGACGTCAGTGCCTATAAATGGTGTGCGATAAAGAAATTCGGTCATCATCTGGACAACAACAACAACAACAATTATCATCGCATTATAATTACTGTCGGCCATCTTCAGAGTAGTTGGCCATACGAATGCAGCAGCCGCCGTAATTACGACCACAATCATCACCGGCGTGATTACACCGGCGTGCGCGACGTCGGTCCCTAACAAGGTGGGCGTTGCCCAGCTGTCCTTAAACGTTTCAGCATCGTCTGTCAATCACAGCTCGGCTGGCCAATGACTGTTGATTGTAAGACGCAGGCCACTCGCCTTGGTGGTCGGTGAAACCTGGCGATTTGTCGGGAAATGAGACAACGACGACGGCGATGAGAGAGATGATTAGCGGGAGAAGTGATTGTAAATGATCAGATAGCGTTCGGATTAAAGCAGTTGAGCGAAGACATCACTAGCTGATGATTACATCCCCATCATCGTGGGAGCGCTGAATGATCATCGTTAGTAGGTAGGCGTAGGCTTAGCGGTAGAAGCATCTAAGCTGGATGGATGAAAAGTGAGAGCTTTGAATCGGAAAACAGATCAACAAGAAGTCGACATATATCCGCACCAATTGTGAGTCTTTCACCGAGCAAAAAACGATCAATTTGTCCATTTAAAAACCGATAAATCGTCCTCGTTGTTCCGTTGTATTTGTCTCCAATTAAGAAGGAGCTGCTGGTGAACTTGGAACCATGCTACAGCCATCGCCGACCGTCAAGCGACCGAGTTCGTTCAGCATCGAATCTCTGATGTCGAAGGACCCTGCTCCTCCTCCATCCAACGAGACCCGAGTGGCCGTCAAACGTCCAATTCCAACATCCCACGACCCGTCGGAGGACAGTCCACGACCGTTCAAATCGGCCGTGCACCAGCTTCAGGAGCATTGCAATGCCATCAACCGACGCCAGTCGACCGGATCGACCCCCACGACACCTGGAAGTCCCCTGTTGCCCAGAGGGGGAGGGGGAGTAGGAGGGGACAACGTTCGCCATCACAACCCCATTGCCCGTCTTCCCCATCAACAGCAGCAGCAGGACCCGACGTCGCCATCGTTCCACGCCGGGGACTTCACCCGACTCCAGCAGAGACCCGATCTTCCAGGCGGCTTCCAGAGTACCGGACTCCACCATCAGAACCTCTTCGGCGGCGGACTCGGAGGTGGAGGAGGAGTAATGGGTGGAGGTGGAGGAGGGGTTGGGCACTCGCGACCTTTTCTCTTCCAAGGGCATTCACTGCACGATGTCCAGTTCGTCCAGCAGAGCCTGCTGCGACTACCCGGACTGATGGGGGGTCACCACCCCTACCTACACATGGCACCAGGGCACCCGCAGATGTTCCCCGGGGGCGGAGGAGGCGGAGGAGGGGGTGCCCGGTCACCCACCAGTCACCCGGATGACAACAACACCTTCTACACATGGCTACTATCGCGACATGGGACTTTCTTCAATCCTCGCATCCATGCAGGTACAGTGCACATACAATCAAGACATCAAGGTATTACTTTTATATAGCGCCAGTAATACATGTAGAAGCTCAGTGTTAAAATGCATAGGCCTACATTCATAGGCGTACGAGGCGGGGGTGCAGGGGGGCAATTGCCCCCCCCCAAATTCGGGCAAGTTTTGTGGGTTTTTTGGGCAAAAAAACCCGAATGACTAAAAAAAAGGTCATCAACTGTTTTGGAGGATGAAATGGTATGATTTTCCTGAAAATTTTGGCCGATGACTAAAAAAAGGTCGTCAACTTTCGGGCAAGTGTCGTTTTTCGGGCAAACACAAACCCGAACGACAAAATTTTTTTTTTAAACGGATGTATTTTTCGGGCAGAAGTTCAATCTTTGCCCCCCCCCCCCCACTGCTGAAATCTCCCGTACGCCTATGCCTATACGCTGCAATGCGAATGTAAGAAATTTATCGGAAGTCGGAATTAACCATGCATGTATACAAAAGCCGCTTAATTCTGGAAGACTTAATTTTTCCTGCGCTATATATATATAGATCTATATATATATATACATGTATGTGTATATTATGAGCATATATATATATATATATATATGTACCGGAACGATCATGAGATGTGTTAATCCCAACCACTTATAAGCAATTAAGCATATATATTTCGCTTGTTGCTGTTTAACGACACTGCCACCCTCCTCCTTTATTCAGGCTAGGGGCTGGCACTGCCATAGTACAAACAGTGGTGGAGTTTATAGGTCGTCTCTTCATGTATTTATAGATCTATATAGATCTATACTTTTCCCGTCTTCCAAATGCTTATCCTCATTTTTATCTTTATCCTCATCTTCGTGTCTTCTTTTCTATTGTTTCGTCTGTCCGCACTCATCCTCTGTGTATACCACCTCCTCAATATTAATTCTCCTCCTTTTCTTCTTCCTCTTCGTCTGCTTGCTTTCTGTTTTACGTCCTCCTCCTCCTGCTCCTCCCCTCCTCTCCTCCCCTCTTCGTGCTCCTCCTCTTCTCCTCTTCCTCCTGCTCCTAGGCTTCGACATATACTTCTCTTCCAATTTTTCTTTCCTCATCAAGGTTACCTGTATACACTGTACACTGAAACGTTATACTACCCATTTTGCTGCTGACATCTGGGGAGTGTATATAGGGCTGGGTCGACCTTCTCGGTCCAGCGGGGTTTGAACCTGCTCTTCGTGCCATGGAGCGTCTTATAATACCATTCGGCTATCACCCGCTCCATTATAATTATAAAACAATATGACAAATTATTGCAGCATATACCAAGACAACATACATGTAATATCAATACGATATATAAGTGGCCGTCATTGTCAAGATCTTGAAGAACGTAATATTATTATTGGAAAATGAGGAAGCGTTGGAATGGTAACTGATTGGTTTTTGTTGGTTTTCCGGAAATTTGGCCCAAGAGACGACCCAGGTCGGCGAAAACCCTTAATTGGTGGTCTGAAATGCTTTTAGATATTTCCGTGCGCGTGCGTGCGTGTGTGTGTGTGTGTGTGTGTGTGTGTGCGTGTGATTGCTATCTTTGATGCCAGAAGGCAGAGCGATGATATCGAGGACCTAAGTGTCGGTCATAAGGTCAGGTTAGGCGTTGTGAGTGTCGATTATAGAGGTCAGGTTAGATGTCTTTATAGGGTCGCAGTTGTAGAGTCATATATAGTTAGTGTCGTTATTAAATAATGTACATGGATACTCTAGGCTATGCCATGGCAGTCCCGAAACTAAAGGTTGCCCAGAGGAATTTTGTAGTGTTTTCGTTTTTTGCGGTTTTTGGGGCAATAATTTGGGGGGGGGGTATACAAAATACATCTACTTTAACTGAAGGAATTGTGCGGCTGCAGAATGTGGTGAAAATGAAGTGATAAATTTCCGCGGGGAATTTTGCAATGGTTGGTCGATTGTCGGAATTAGGATGCTGCCCCGCCCTCGCCTGGATGGCGGTAAGTGTGTGTATGCGCGTGCATTTATAATGCATTATGTCAATTCATTGGTGATAATGGTAGCAATCTGTTGTTAATTAAGTGTGTACACAACGCAATTATATAAACGTCAGTTGTCATTTCGATGATAAGGAGAATGCAATTGAGCAATACGCATCATTATTGTTACATTGACGCGCAAACGATTGTCTTCCTAGCTTTGGGGCTGATGTTCTGATATCCTTGAAAAGCAAAGGTGGGCAGACGGACATATTAACGATAACAGCTAATGACATAACACAGGCAGACAGACAAACAGACGGACAAACAGACATAGACATAGACTATACTATACTTATATGTACAGGGTGCGCCAAAAAAAAAGACCCCCCCTAAGATTTTTGCCAATATCTTGACCAAAAGTAAGAATTTTGAGATGAAATTTTACTGTCTTAAAGACAATTCATATTTACACATGATGGCCAGATTTCATCAAAATATTTCAAACAGAACAAAAATTATGCCACTTTTAGGGAGGTCACCCACCATTTTTTGACGATTCAAAAACGCGACGCAACAAAAAGTAATAAAAATTCAATCTAATTATTCTGGCCAATATCTTAGCCAAAAGTAAGAATATCGTAATGAAATTTTACAGGCTTAAAGACAATTCATATCTGCATATGATGGTCAGATTTCATCAAAATATTTCAAACACAACAAAAGTTATACCACTTTTAGTAAGGCCACCCCCCAATTTTTGACAATTCAAAGACGTAACGCAGCAAAAACACGATTTTATTAAGTCTCATCTCAAATAATTATTATAAAATAGCCTTGATATTGACAGATGATCATTATTATTACTATTTAAAAAATAAGCAGGGTACCAGCGTAGCTGCACGTCACTGAGAAGTCACTTAGCAAGATGACAATCAAATTCTTAAAATTAGAAATGACAAGGAATCTGTCAGATAGTCAACAGGTCCATCAAGAACTCTGCATAGAGACTCAAAATAAGTTTTGGCACGGGTGGTGGGCACATTGAACACAAGTTGTGAAGCACTACCAAGTTCATTTGACAACAGTTATTTGTGATGAGACTTAAAAATCGTGTTTTTGTCACTTTTTGTTGCATTTCGTTTTTGAAACGTCAAAAAACGGTGGGTGGTCTCACTAAAAGTGGCATAACTTTTGTTCAGTTTTAAATATTGTGATGAAAACCGGCCACCATGTGTAGATATGAATTGTCTATAAGACTGTAAAATTTCATTTTGATATGTTTATTTTTGGCCAAGATATTCGCAAAAAACTTTAAAAAAACTGCGTTTCGTTTTTGAAACGTCAAAAAACGGGGGGTGACCTCCCTAAACGTGGCATAACTTTTGTTTTGTTTGAAATATTTTGATAAAATCTGGCCATCATATGTAAATATAAATTGTCTATAAGCCTGTAAAATTTCATTCGAAAATTCTTAATTTTGGCCAAGATATTGGCAAAAAACCTAGGGGGATCTTTTTTTTGGCGCACCCTGTATATGCACAAAGAATAGACAGGCAGATATCATTTGGACGGGTGTAATAATTATCACATCGCAGACAATAATTAACCATATCGGAAATTAAAATCAACAGCCCAAGGCAGCGATTGCATTTGAGGTGTAATTAACGCCACTATATACGTGCATGTATAGTGTATACACTATATATACACTCGTTGTATACGTATGTATATACAGTATCTTCCAATTCAGCTGCCAGCTCTGTATTCATCATTATTTTGTAGGAGAGTCTGTGTTTAGGCCTATATTTAGTGTATACTAATACACGCATGGGAGGGCGATTGTGATTACGTGTAAAATGTATCCCATGTAATATCCTTATAATGGATGCTGATTGGCTGGTTGAGATCACGTGATTGTATGCGCAGTTGACCAGGGCTGTTTTAAACGAATTTGTTAGAACTGCTCAACTTCTTTTTTCCATTCCCATCCTCCATGGTAAATTACTTCCAATCGGAGGACAATGACCTTTTTGTTAGTTTTAACTGTAGGCTACATAAGTGCTTCTATACAACTGCACAAATCCATTTAGAACTGCACATTTAGTGTACAACTGCACGTTAAAAATGTCCTGCAAATGTTCATTCTGCTTGTTGTTAACGACACTGCCATAACAATGCTGTTCAGTGTCGCCCTCCTTCTTTATCCAGACTTGGGGCTGGCAATGGCAGAACAAAGTTCCATTGCTGGGATGTGGCATCCCAAATTCCCAACCCTGCATCAATCAATCACCCCAATAGCCTACTCTATACATATAGGAAACACATGCTTCAACACTTTGGGGAGTTCGGTATATACCGCCCCCAACAACTCAGATGGGGTGGGGTGGTACAACGCCACATTGCCAATATGCCCAACCCTTGTGTAGCCTATAATAGGCCTACCCTATATATATCTGCTTGCATGCGCTACAAATTTTCTTACGATTATGCATTATTATCAGTACTAATGGTAATAATAATGTAGTCAAATGATCGCATACTATAATAAACATCGAATCCATTTTCTTGCCAACTCTGGCGACATCTGGCGTCGACATCACGAGTTCATGACAAGCAGCATTAGATGCTTTCCGTGCTGAACAAATTCGCTACCAACAATATGATCATCGCATCTATAGTATACATGTATACAATATACATGTATTGTATACAAACAAACATCGATCAATCTCTTAAGTGTTCATTCAACCGTGTGCATGCATGCATCAGTGGAAAGAGACGCCTGATGGCCATGGAAAGAAAACAACAAACATACATAATACATAATATTATATATGTTGTAGACAACACATGTCTCTCTTTGCACGGTCTGCTGCAGACGCTTAATTTATACTTTATTGCTTTATTATTAAATTCATCCTTAACGCGTCTTTTACCTGCAATGATGTCACGATATATTGATATGATGATGCATGCATATAATATGTGTGTGTATATAGTATAGATCTATATATATATATATATATATAATGTGATGCATGCATGCATTAACACCGTGGGTTCAATAGAATCAATACTCGTTCATGGAATGATCTGCATGCATGCATGCACAGCGCATGCATTGCGTAGTGCTGTATTGTAAGATGTATTGTGTATAGTGTTGTATTGTAAGATGTACTGTGTAGTGTTGTATTGTAAGATGTATTGTGTAGTGTTGTATTGTAAGATGTATAATTGTGTAGTGTTGTATTGTAAGATTATTGTGTAGTGTTGTATTCCAAGATGTACGTGCAGTATCGTATATATTGTGTGGTGTGTTGCGTATAGTATTGTATTTTAAGATGTATTCCGTATAGTGTTGTATTATTGTGAGATGTATTGCGTGGTATTGTATTGTAGATTATTGTGCAGTATTGTATTGTAAGATGTATTGCGTATATGGTAGTCTATTGTAGTATAAGAGATGTTGGACAGTATTGTTTTGCAAGAGAACAATCGGATTTTCTGACTCTTCAAATGGGTCTTGAATTTTTTTATTCATATATAAATGTTAAGTGCCTTTAAAGGCTGCGTGCCATGGCGACGTTTTATATAGGGCATGATGCGAAAAAGTGTTTTAGAAGTAGAATCAAATAATATACTATAGACTACATTTTTGACAACAATCATTCGCTTCACAAGAGCATGCATATAAAAATAAAGGAAAACATTAAATGTCGAGTAGACATCAAACAATGTCTGAAGAATATAGGCTATTAATAGGATATTATAAAATGTCTCATCAAGATACATGTATATTCAAAGTATCACTTTGAGATATACAGTTATTTACTGTACACAATTACACATCCATGAGCTTAAACAACGCTCGAAGCAACAGATACACAATTCTTTTCGCCAGAGGTCACTGCAGGGGCAGACCTCCATGCAGTGACCTCTGACCTCTAGCGAAAGGATTCAGATTTCCTTCTCATGACAAAACTCAGGCATCTTCTCTGATTCGATGCATCGCTAGTGAATAAGCTGATGCCCTGCCCTGCCCTTGACTTTCGTGTGACGCTCGGATTTATGTATAGCAGCAGGGTGAGAATTTCCGGGGGTTTCAACCCCCCCAGTCTTATTAGAGCCCAATGTTAAAGTATGTTTTTCATACCCCAATTCCAAGTTTATCATGGGCCACCCCCCAGTTATTTTTTCACAATTCTTACACTGTGTAGCAGTTTGGAACGTGTATATGTATACATGCCCATATTAAGGTTGGTATACAAAGGGTGCTGAATGCCCGCAGTTATGAATATGTGCGTGGTGGACCGGTGGGTTGTTAGAGGTGGGGTCCAATGGAGGACAATCACAGCACCCGGGCCCGCACTATAATAGCCTTAATGCAGCACTGCTACATATAGGGCCCTACAACATAATCCAATGTCATGTATACGATTACGATTTTATACAGACACACTGCAGCGTGCGTAACGCGTGCGTAAAATACAGCCATATAGTGTCGAGATATAGGATCGTTTAAGATGGCTATTTCGCACACATCACGTGGGATGTGTGCATGTGCACTTTGTCATTGTCCTCATCCTAATCGATCGACCGCCGCAGGTCAGTAATATTTCTTCGGTAAAAGCTGTCTGCAAACGAATGAAGCGTGTCCTTTGAAATCCGATCTCTTTTTGCTTTGTATATTATATGCGCTTCTCCGCTTGCTGTAGCGCGTATATGCCATAGACTATATATTCTATCGCGAATATACATTATATGATACATACAGATCCTGCTTCCACCTGTTGCCCGCAAAACGCCTGAAAAAGCGTAGTAAAACATATAAAATTATTCTAAATCGGACAATCGTTTCTGATTGATTTATATATACCGCTGACGTGAAGTCGTTTATAATAATATGTTATCAAGAGATTCGAAGTATATATATACAGTATATTATATATACGCAGCGAATTGTTCGAACGACGTCAATCTGGCGCACAGCTCTGAACTGTCCGTCTTTCTCGTCTGCATATATTGTAGGCCTATATGTATACACGGCGGCGCACAGCACCATCTGCAGCTTAATGATTTTTTCCAAACAGTCGTTGTATACGACAGCCGAATCAATTGCTTCTATCGATAATGTTATTTTATCCCCCATTTCCGAATTAGAGTTAATCCAAAAACGTAGCAGCAGACATGCTTAGAACAGCTAAAAGATCAACATCTAAAATTTATACGTATACAGTGCCGTCTGCAGATTTTATGCCGCTCCGGCCACATTTCCGACGTTTCTATAATTGCTATTGAAACCGGTTGTTATAGCATCAATTTAAAAGCCATAAACGGCAGAAACGGCGCGAGTGATAATGATCTTACTGTCTGATTCTTTCATTGATTTTAAGACATTTATTTGGCGGTGTTAATCGGCCGCAAGTTCTCTGAGATAAGTCCGCGTGCATGCGTGGTGTGCATGCAGCATGTCTTGAATTTGATCTCATCCTTTGTTGTAAGATATCGATTAGCTTTGATTGATCAAACGACTGCAGCAGCATGCATGCACAAAAAATCACATCATGCCATTTGCTCATTCGTTTTGTTAAGCAGCTTAAAGAGATTGAGAACATGTTTATTTTTAACTGGTGGTTAATAGGATGACATGCAGGGAGAAGGAAGAGGAGGTAAATGAACAGAGAAGGAGGAGGAGGAGGAGGAGGAGGAAGAGGAGGAGGAGGATGAGGAGGAGGAGGAGGAGGAGGAGGAGGAGGAGGAGGAGGAGGAGGAGGAGGAGGAATAGGGATGTTTATGACGGAGGGGAATATCCAAAGGAGGAGGTGGTCGAATGAGGACAGACAGACAGGCAGACAGGCGGACGGACAGAGAGACAGACATAGGCTACAAACAGGCAGATAGACAGACAGAGGAAAATGAAGGAAATAGGAGAAAGAAAAAAGAAAAAAGAGAAGAAAGAAAGAAGAAAAAGAGGAGGAAGAAAGAAAAAAGAAGAGAAAGAAAGAAAAAAGAAGAGAAAGCAATAAAGAAATAAAAGAAAGAAAAAGAAGAGAAAAAGAAAGAAAGAAAGAAAAAAGGATAAAGAAAACAGAAATAATAAAAAAAAGAAAAAAATTAAAAGAAAGAAAGAACGAAAGAAAAAGAGGAGAAAGAAAGAAAGAAAAGAAAGAAAAAGAGGAGAAAGAAAAAAGCAAGAAAAAGAGGGAGAAAAGAAAAAAAGAAAAAAAAGAAAAAGAAGAGAAAGAAAGACTAACAGCAGTTCAAATTATTTCCGACTTCGACTTTCATTAACTTCCTCAAATGACATTCAAAACATTGGAATTACAAAAGCGCGAGAAATTTGCAAAAATAAATGTGGCATACGGTAATTGATGCTAATAGTTTTGTTCCGCTACACCGCCTCTATACAGGTCTATGGTTAGACGTTTCGTATAGACCTATTAATCGAGCAAAGGAAACTTGATCGGGTTTTATTCCGACCCGTCAGAACTCGCGACACTGAGCATTGAGCAACAAAATAATATAAAATGATCTTCAGCTTTGTTTACATCTGGCGCACACATAATGACTGCATGGGCGATTAGCAGATGGCGCCAAATGACTAAGCCTTCGATCTATTTTTAAATGGTGATTAACGATCGACGCGTGGAGTGCGCATGCAATTATGACGTCGTCGATTAATGGAATCGCTGTTGGCGCTTCACCCGCGCGGCGGCGAGGTTATAATATAATACTTGAATGGGCAAGAACATCAAGGGACGTCATTTATAACGGACTCTACTGATTCAATTAAATCTGTCATGATCTCAAATCAACACTTAGTCATTCTATAGTAACAATCCTTTGTCAGGCTATAAAAAATTATATGGTGTCTATGATCTATAGGCTATAATATATATTTAATTAGACTGCAGTAAGTAAGTGGGTTTGGCAGCTTGTTACAACTTACTGTTGCACAGTGCAGCAAATGCAAGTCAGATTAAATAAATAAGAATATGGCACTTATGCAGAAAGCCAGTAAATAAACAGCCAACACAATCAATTAACCAGTCACTCACTCAATAAGTAGCCTAGATATTTTATACGTCCAGGTTGTCATTTAATCACATGTAGAACCAGTTTTCCGATTAATCAGTGAGCCAGTCAAAACAATCATCCGGGTAATTAATCCTCCCTACTAATTTTAATTCTAATCGATATATATAGGCTCAATTCAGAAGCTAATTCTTAATTCAGCAATCGCTTATTTTGACTTAGAATCGTTTCATATGGAATGGACTTCCCAGCAGTTCGCTCTGTCTGTCTGTCTGTCTGACTGTCTGCCTGTCTGTCTGTCTGTCTGTTTGCCAGGGGCTTCTATCCCATGTATAGGCGGG
>OX243827.1:7954716-8017303 GCA_945859605.1 Lumbricus rubellus
TATCCATATCGTAAGAGCCATGCATCATCATTTATTCATGCACCATATAGCCATATACATTATTTCAGCACTAATTCGTGCATCATCAAGCAGCTGAATGTATGAGAATTGAAGAAAAATGGCTGAAGAGCCTGCAGATGTTGATCTATATGTGAAATTGTGATGTGCAAGGAAGATTTTACCAAGGGTCCTAACAAATGCTATAGGGGCTGAAGTTCCGCTGAACCCCTCAAGCCCCCGGCAATTTTTGGCAGAATGTATACAATGTCATTTGTAAACATGCTTCAATATTACATTAGTTCACATATAGGCATATTATATTTATATATGTTATAAATAGCATAATATAATGTGCCATATATATGACACACATGCAGCCATGCAGTTTTTACGAGAAAAACTCGATATGTTGGTGCATATATAATGTAGTCTAAAACTAAGTCGACATTCGGTAGAAAATAAAACCTCTAACAACCTGTCATTCTTGACGACAATAAATACTTGTATACCATAAAATATGAACTGCATTGAACTTGCAATGCATGATGCATGCAGCTTGCAATGTGTGAGTCGACATTTTGAAGTTTGCACCCATGTGATGATGATTGTGACGACGACGGTGATGATTGGCCATTCGTTATGATGATGATGATGATGATGACGACGACAACCACGATGATGATGATGATGATGATGATGATGATGATGATGATGATGATGATGATAGCAATGACGATGACAATGTTGTTGTTGATGATGATGATAACGTTGACGTTGACGATGATGATGACGATGACGACGACGACGACGATGATGATGATGATGATAACGTTGACGATGACGATGATGATGATGGTTCTGTAAGCGCCGGTTCAATACCAAGTTGCACTCAATGACCTCACTGTCCGCTTCCGTCTGTGTCCAGGTCAAAGTCTGGTTCCAGAATCGTCGAACGAAGCACAAGCGCCAACCGGAAAACGGATCGTCTGCTCCAGATGACGAGGAGGACGAGAGGACGCGGGAAGAGCAGGACGAGGAGGAGGACGAGGGGGCGGAGGACGGATCGGCAGGGAGCCTCTGTTCGGACGGGGAGCCAAGACACGACGAAGAGGACGAAGAGGACAACGAATACGTAAATGTCGACAGTCCGGCTCCGTCACCCACTTCCGCTTTCTACCTGGTCAACAGCAGGCAGCACGATTTCATGCGTGGCGGCGGCGACGAAGAGTTCCGGAAACAGCCAAATAATGCCGACGGAGAGTTTCGGAGACAACCGAATAATGCCGACGGAGAGTTCCGGAGACAACCGAATAATGCCGACGAAGAGTTCCGGAGACAACCGAATAATGCCGACGGAGAATTCCGGAGACAACCGAATAATGTCGACGGAGATTTCCGAAGAAAGCCGAGCAGAGTCGAAGATAACAGTGAAGATACAATAGACTCTGGCGACTGTAGGAGACTGCATCAGCCATATCTGAGCAGCAGTAGCAGTAGCAACCACGTCCAACATCTGACGCTGCATTGAGACCAATGAATAGAACATCAATTATTATTAACTCATTCACTTCCAAACTCTTAATTGTTGATATTTCCCTCTCACTGACGTCACCGTTTCTCCTGCGTGTAAATAGATGGGTAAAGTGCGCCCATGTGTGACCATGTGTGACCATGTGTGACCATGTGTGACGGAGGCAGGTGCGCAAGGATGTGGTCAAGAAGAGATATAGGAAAATGGAAGAGTGAGAGACAGACAGATATGCACACAGACAGACATACATAAAGACAGAGGTGTAAGAGAGACACGTACACAGACATTGGAGAGAGATATATATAAAAAGACGCAAGGAAGAGACTCAAGAAAGGCAGACAGAGACACAGACAGGAAGAGAGAGAGACAGAAAGAGAGAGACAGAGAGACAGAGAGACAGAGAGACAGAGAGACAAAGAGACAGCGAGACAGAGAGGCATAGACAAAGACAGGGACACAGAGACATCAGAAACGAAAGAGAATATGAGAGCAGGATAGGATATTAACAGGAATGGAACTTATGGAAGAACAGACAGACAGACAGAAAGACAGACGGAACGGACAAAGAGACACTTCAGGGGCCAAAGGCAAGCAATCTACACATTCCAGCCTATTTTCCTGTATAAAGATCATTATCGAAGATTAGAAATGTCTGCGTATGTATATACCCTGCATCCTACGCCCATCCACTTCAGCATTACACGGTTGCTGTTGCTGATTTTGTTGATCCAGCGGCCATTTTGTTGACTCGTTAAACTTACTGAATTATTATATCATAAGACAATTATAATATTATTATGTAAATTTACACATGAAAACAGTTCCATGGACACTTATGCATTGTTGTGTGCACGACAATTACTATACGAATCTATTTCCGACAAAAATGTTGGAGGGATATATTAAGTTCTTCGGAACCGCTGTAATTTATTGAATATTAGAAAAATTATAAATACGTTCACAGTGTTTGAATCTGAGTCATTTAATTTACTATTATTTTTTAAATATTGCATTTTGTAGTACACTATCCGAAAAAGTTTTGTCGGAGGCGGTAGGCCCTATATGTAAATGAGTGCGCGCAAAAGATTTATTGAAGTTGAAACACGATTCTCTATGCGTGCACACTCAAACTGGGAATTGCTGGCTAAAACGGCAAAACATTACAGATGAGTATTATTATTAATATTATGCTCAGTTGTGTTGTGGAGCTATAGCATTGTGGCAGCCATGGATGAGTATGAAGTGGCATCGCCCTCCTTACCTTGTTTGGTCAACACACATGGAAAATGTGAGGGGTGTCCAAGTTCAAGTTCATTTTATTTCCACAGTATACATAATAAAATACAATGCTATCATTGCGTTAAAAAAAATAGTTTAATTTTCCCCACAGTCCAGGCTCAAAACTGTACATTTTTTGCCGCGTGCTCGAGTCGGGGGCGCCTCTGAGGATAGTCCCCTTAACCCTTTCCAGCCGGAATTGTTTTGATACCTATCCTGTTAATGGGGTCACGGATGACCCCATCCGGCAGGAAAGGGTAAAGAGACGCTATAGAAATTAATTCATTCATGAATATATCACGTCATAATAGATACATTAGCATTATGGGTGTACCAATGGCGCTAACAGCCAACTCTATATAATGATACAGATATCATTCATTCTTTCGTTCGTTCGTTCATTCATTCATTCATTCATTCATTCATTCAATAAGTGCATCTGTATATAGCGCCTCTTCGAGGGGACCATACAATGTACATAGCCTCTGTATGCCTACATTTATCGCAGTACTGTATAATAGGGGGGATGTTATTCTACATCAATCTATATACTCGATGACTAAAGGCGATGCAGAGCTTTGGCAAATTATTGAATCCACCGCAAATCCGGCGCTTTTGTTCCGGAATTTTTCGAATTAAATTAGGAGAAGATACTGCGGGGAAATCCTCGAATCCCCGCCGCGAACGGGGGACAAATTAAGTTACGTGCCGGGCGATAATTGGGGATTTGACGGAGGTAAACATTTGTCGACAAAGCCGACCGATCGTGTCGCGGGCCGTGTGCAAACGATTACTTCCACCGCCGATTACTTTCAGCGTCGATTACTCAGACGATTACTGGACACACTGCAGAGGGAAGTCGCCCATCCATCGATGCTTGAGAAGTGAATCAAACGGGGATTAGGCATCTAAGTAAGAGCATCGATTTCGATGACGACGACGGCAAACTATCCATTGGGACAGCATGCATGCAGCAGCGTGTGTATCGTTCACCATGAATGAATGCAGCTTGTAACTCTACATACATGTATTATTCATTGATGGCATACACGCAGATGGCATAGACCTCCTTGTTTGTATGTGCATTATTATAGCGCCCCTTTATATGTTGCGTTAATTGTTACATGTTTAACGACACTGCCATATCGAAGATGCATGATTAGTGTCGCCACGCCATGATTTAGGTCCCCGTGGACGGACAGTGCTAGCCCGAGATTTTGAATCTCTGAAATAGCCACCTTCGGGAATCGAACCACGGTCCGCACGCTCTCTTTCACAGAGTAGCGTGTAGACGCGCGGCCCTCCACCTTACCGATGTAGCCAAGCGAGCCAGTAAAATATCTATAACTAGCTGAATTATCTGGCGTTGCCCGGAAAATTTCCTATCCCACCTCCACCCACCCCCCAAATCTCCCACCTCCCCCACCCCACTCCAGCCCAACAACGACCCAACCCCACCCCAACCCCTCCCACCTCCACCCCACCACCTTCACCTCCACTCCCACATGACTGGAAGATCGTTCTTGCGATTGTTGTTTTTGTTGTCGATGATGATGACGATGACGATGATGATGATGATGATGATGATGATGATGATGATGATGATGATGATGATGATGACAACGACAACGACGACGACGACGACGACGATGATGATGATGATGATGATGATGATGATGATGATGATGATGACAACGACAACGACGACGACGACGACGACGATGATGATGATGACAAGAATGATGACAACGACTCTCACTACGACAGTAATTACGATGTTGATAATGACCGGGCACTCGGCCGACCGGGCTGAGGCGTGAAGAAGTCAAGGAATGGGTGGGTGGGTGGGTGGGTGGGCGGATGGGGGAGGGCCGGGTGACTTAGCCTCATCGGGCAGCAGCCGACGGGCATCACCATTAACATTAATAATAACAATAATAACACTTCAATTGTGCTGCGCACACAGCCTCCAGCCGTTACTTAGATTCATGACCTTCAAGGTCAGAGGTCAGGCTGACACCCGGTGACCCCTAGCGCCATTATTTGTCGTCTTTGTTTGAGGTTCGGCCGCAAACGATTCGATATCATGCAAGACCAGCGCGAATTTTTTTCTATACACCTCTTTCGATATACATGTGTAATGTGTGTGTGTGTGTGTGTGTGTGTGTGTGTGTGTGTGTGTGTGTGTGTGCTTTGCAATGCATATCAGATGTACTGTAATTATATTCATACATGTAATTATGTATGTATAT
Organism: Lumbricus rubellus; assembly: GCA_945859605.1. Taxonomy (NCBI): domain Eukaryota; kingdom Metazoa; phylum Annelida; class Clitellata; order Crassiclitellata; family Lumbricidae; genus Lumbricus; species Lumbricus rubellus. Next base: position 7,959,778 of record OX243827.1, read on the forward strand.
ATGTCAATCATATTCATAGATATTATGTACACAAAACGTGAGTTGAATCGTGCATGCATTCATGCATACTTTAACAAATGTGTGTGGCAACATATTGCATTGTATTGCATCGTATTGTATTGTATTGCATCTGACCATTTATAAAGAGCCTCTCTTATAGCAAGGACCTAACAGAAGATCTCATGATATGCATATTGAAGTAAATACATGTAGATTGTAGACGTACATGTGTTCATATAGCCAATAAAGTCTACATAAAACCTTATGTATTTAAGTTCAACAACAGCATTCTTGGAGGCTTATCTGTGTATGATTATAAGCCACAATGTATGTGTATACCATACATGCATGCAGTAAAGAAGATGCAACTACAGGTCTTTGCGGACGAATCCACAAATTCGGCCATGCCTCCAGCCGCCTATAATGAATGCTGGATGCGTTGCACTGGCTCCCTCCCCAGCAGCAGAATCGTCGCTTTGGCTCAGTGGTCCTGGTTGAGTCTTGCTTCTGCAGTCTATCTCTGCGACATCTGCTGAGTGTATTTTGTATTCGATCTCATCGCCCTAGTGAGCAGGGCGTTGCTCACTGCTCATACATAGCCCGTGCTGCATGTCCTGCACAGTCACCAAACAGAATCTTGCTTTCTCGGCGGTTGCATGTTTTCCCCCTTTGGAGCGGACACCCTTTGGTTCTGCAGCTCATGATCGTGTTTTGTTTCTTACTGACTGCTACAATATTTTTGGCTGCAATAAAAAATCTTGAATCTTGAATCTTGAATATACAATACACGCAGACATGCACAGTGGCGTAGCCAGGAATTTCTGATGGGGTGGGGGTATGGCAGAATGCTTGTTTTTTCTTATATAAGTAGATAAATAACCTTTAAAAACGTTTTTTCCTAAGCCAATGGGGGTTTTAACCCCCAAATCCCCTTTTCACTGCCATTGGACATGCATACGTATACAAACATGTATGCATGAATGAAATACAAAAATGGACACACATAATATTTCATACAGACACATGTAGGCCCTATGTATGAATGAATGTATATATATATTTATACATATACATGCATTTCTATATATAAGCTTACACATGTATATAGAAATGTATATATATTTATGTGTATTTATATTTTTTTATATAGTAAGCGCCTGGCATCGTGTGTGCCACCTATCTTCTCTGTAGCGTTGCGCTGGCAAACACGTCGACTGCTGAGCAAAGTTTGCTAAGCGCTGATCCCCTTATCCTCCGTGTTCGCCTTCACCGCTTCAGCAGCAGCTGCAGCGCTGAGTCGCCGCTCGAGACAGCGCTTCGCTTCTTCAGCGCTCGTCTCAGCGACGTATACGCGCTAAGCTAATTGAATATTTGTTGGCGCATTAAGAGGCATAAAGCTTTAATTAGAACGAATCAGGTGTGTTTAACCTGTTCAAATTAGCCGACGAATGAGCGACAATTGCCAAATCCGACGCCTAAGTCAGTACACCGACCGCACAATGGCCGAGCATGACGCGACCGGCGGCCGCACGGATTTTCATCGTTGACACGCCAAATTGGAATATAGTCTTCGACCGTCCAAACGCGGGACACTTTGTTCGGGTGAGCTGCGACGATGAGGGTCCATACGCGCTCTGCCCCTCCTCCTCGGGCCTCCCTACCCTTCCTATGCCCCCTTCCCCTGTCGTGATCAGGGCGCTTGTGTCAGAGCTATGTCCTCGTTCAAACGGTGCGATGGGATCTCTATCGTGCATGCTCACTGCCTGCAGCCGCGAAAGGCTTCGGGGTCTCGGTGGACACACACGGTGAGAGATGGGTCGATGTACGAACCGGTTACAATAACATAATGGTCGAGTCTGTGTGGCCGTTGTGCACGAGCGATGGCGGGTATTAGTGAAACTTAGCGCGCGAATTAAGGTGTCGAGACAAATGTGTTCGTGGCAAAAACAGTTCCAGGGGTGTGGCCTTGTAAAATTAATAATAATGAATGAATGAATTAATAATAATTATTATAATGACAATTTATATGGCGCCGCATCACGGCCATACGTTACAAGGGCGCCTTACAAGGCAGCTAACGAGCAGGATAAGCCAGGGCATAATAGACAGGTCTGTAATCAAAACTTTTGAGGTGAGTACAGTCCTGCCTATAAAGCGAACAACTTGAACAAGTATGACGTCAGCATAGATTTAAAAGAGACCACAGAGCCACCAGCCGATCGGATAGCGAGAGGAAGTCTGTTCCAGCATCGAGGACCAGCGAACGAGAAAACACGATCGCCGCCGAAGCGCGTTCTCATTCTCTGCACATGCAAATCAGTCCTCTCAGAAGTATTAGAATTGCTGGAAAAACGGGGGTGGAGTGGGACTGCATGTGATCCACCTGAGATTGGGTATGAGAAACATACTTTACCAGGCTATGGCCTATGGGGTTCTAAGAAAAACTTGGGGTTGAGACCCCCAATCTTCGGTAATTCTCACCCTGCCTCTCAGACGCCATAGGAGCCGAAGTCCGGCCGCGGAAGAATGAGTCTCTACTCTCTGTGCAGCAAACGCGTAGGTATATCCTTATCCTTAGTCCTTCCCGTGCAGCTCTGCACATCGGGAAATGCAGCTTCTCCATTCCACTCTATCCATCGCCACCTCGACAGCATCGTGCCGTATATACAGGCCTATTATACTCCGTCACAGCGCACGGAAGAGATTTGAGAACGAGCAGACGTGTAGAGGTTGAACTTGTGCACAATGAAAGAGGCAGACAGAGGAGGAGGAGGATTATCACTGTATAGTCTGACATGGGTCGAGATTGATAAGTAGCAAAAATCGATTTATCAAGTTACATCTCAAACAGGAATTGTTATCGAATAAATTTCATATTGCCAAATAATCATTGTTATTATTATTATTATTATTATTATTATTATTATTATTTAGAAAAGATACATTTACCAGTGAATACATATAGATGCACGTCATTGTGACACCTTTTAGCGAGATGACTATCAAGTTGATAAATGAGGAATTTTTTATTAGGCTAACAATTTTTTTTATTAAAGCATTAAAACTTAAATTTGTAAACAATTATAATTCTCAAGGTTTCAATTCGGACACTCCATGATCAAAGTCTTCGTATTAACAACAGCGACTGAAAAGAAAAAAAGAGTTCAATTGAGAGTTAAGAAACATGCCGATGATGAAAGGAGATCGGCTCAATGTCAATTGTGGGGGGAGGGGGGTTACATTAAGAAGAAGCAATGACCCAAAATATCCGGATTTGAACCTATATGGCGCCTCAATAACCGCCCCAATTTCTCCCCCACATACGCTTAACTGGCCTCAAGTGTTGAGAGATATGCTAGAGAAATACTACAATCTGCGGCCAAAAACCAGGAGCGATAAGAGAATTGAAGACCTGCACGAGTGTTACGTTTATGAATTCTTTTTGTATTTGTTATAAATGTAAAACAGGCTATTGTTTGTGTATGTAAATACATGGTACTGGTGTGACTTGCAAGTCAATAAATAATAAAAAAAATTAAGAATTTAAGAAAAATAACTGCGGACAGTAAATAAATAAAATAATAATATAAGTTGATACCATAAAAAAATTTTAATTTAAAAAAAAAACGAGACAAGAAGGAAACACGGAAAAAGGGATTTTTATGAAAAAAATAAACCGAATTTTTACAGCTATCGTCGGAACTATTTCAATCCGAGAACCGATTTACCACAGCACCGTGCACCTCTTCTAAGCGGACTCCGGCAGACGATGTACAACCGGCGGTGGTTCGCCTGTTCGCCTAAGCAGCTGTGACTTTAAATGAATCCTCGCTTTGAATTCGTTAAAGGTGGCGCCTCAATAACCTCCCCAATTTCTCCCCCACATACCCTCAGCCGTCCGCGTGTAATGTGTCGTAATACACGCTGGCAGCGCTTTGCCAGCGCGTTGTCGACGCTTTGAGAAGCGCTTAAGCGAGCAAACAGATTTGCGGTCACGCGGCTTATGATTGAAATTGAGAAATGTTCGGAGTGAATGAGAATAATGTTAGAGTGAATCTTTGTGGCACGAAATGTACACAGAAGAAGATTGTTATTTTGTGATGTCAAATGCCAATGAACTTTATGTGTCGTGCCGATCGCAGGAGGGCGCTGTAGGCGAATGATTTATATAGCGCCAGGTTTCATTTCCATGGAGTAGTAAAGACAAAATTTATATTTACTAGCTAATCTGTGTTTTTAATCAATCAAGCATTCAGTCGATAGATTGATACATGCATGTCGGTCGGTCGGTCAGCCTGCCAGGCATGCAGTCAGTCAGTCATCCAGTCAATCCCTCCGCCTATCAGTCTGTCCGCCTGCCTGTTTGTCTGTCTGTCTGTCTGTGTCTGTCTGTCTGCCAGTCTGTCAACCTGCCTGTTTGTCTGTCTGTCTGTGAACCTGACTGTTTGTCTGTCTGTCTGTCAACCTGACTGTTTGTCTGTCTTTCTGTCTGTCTGTCAACCTGACTGTTTGTCTGTCTGTCTGTCAACCTGACTGTTTGTCTGTCTTTCTGTCTGTCTGTCAACCTGACTGTTTGTCCGACTGTCTGATTGCCTGTCTATATATCTAAACATATCGGGTTGTATGGTATGATTATGGATGGCTATATAATGCGTTCAGCACTTCTCTCCTCCCACCGCGCGAAAACCGCAAACTGACAATGAGGCGAGAGGTCTAAATGGAAGAAGAATAGCAAGGCATGCAGTGTCCATTGTATACATTGTATAATTATAGAGAGGTGCATGCATGTGTGTGTGTGTGTGTGTGTGCGTGTGTGTGCATGTGTGTGTGCATGTGCATGTGTGTGCGTGTTTGTGTGTGTGCGTGTGTGTGTGTGTGTGTGTGTGTGTGTGTGTGTGTGTGCGCGCATACATGTATAAGATGCAATCGAGTACAGAGCAATGTTCCCACGTCGTCAGCTTCTTGTATCAATGTAAGAAACGAGGCCATGCATTCAGAGGACACGCGTGCGACCATATAGTCTGTCTATAATGTCTATAGCATCGCTCACACTATTCTTATTCTCTATGTGCAACAATTATATATTATATTATATATTATATATATATATATATATTTATATGCATACTAGCTGTACCCGGCCACGCATTGCTGTGGCAGAAAAGACCCTCCCTCCCCTCCTCCTCCTCCCCTCCCCTTCTCCCCCCGCCCCTCCCTCCCCTCCCCCTCCCCCTCCCTTTCCCTCCCCTCTCCCTCCCCTTCCCCTCCCACTCCGCTCCCTCCCCACCCTCTTCGTCCCGCTCCCTCCGCTCCTTTCCTCTCTCACACCGTCCCTTCTTGACAGCGGATAGAGCCCAAGAATGGTGAAAGGCCGCTTTCGTTTGTGAACGGAAATTATTATGCGATTCGCTTATGACGTCACGGCACGCGACCTCATTCATGTTTCGTCTGATCACTGTGTTTCGGGTCAACACGATTCTGAAATTTGGCAAGCCTGCGGTTTGGTTGAATTTGCAAATGGCGGTCGAACGGATTGCAAAGTTCACTTTTTGTGAAAGAGATTGCGTTTTTTCGGGGAAAACAAAATCTTGAGACACAGTGCTATTGGAATGGAAGGTTTTGGTAAATTTTCACAACAATCGGTGCGTAACTTACCGAGAAAAAAATTACGAACTATTGGAAAGTTTCATTTTTATTTATATAGATAATTATGTATGTTTAAATATGTTGTATATATAAAATATATATATGTATATATGCATATATATATGTATATATATGTATATATGTTTATATGTGTATATGTATGTATATATATATATGTATATGTATGTAAACACCGCGGATCGAAGATGTTGAATAATGGCCGCAGGTTCAATTAAACTCCATTCTTCGCTTCATTATCATCTCAACGTCTTTTGACCTAACGGAAGGCGACACACACACACACACACACACACACACACACACACACACACACACACACACACACACACACACACACACACACACACACACACACACACACACACACACAGAGACAGACAGACAGGCAGGCAGGCAGACAGGCAGACAGACATCAGACAAAGGCAGAGGCAGAGGCAGAGGCAGAGGCAGAGGCAGAGGCAGAGGCAGAGGCAGAGGCAGAGGCAGAGGCAGAGGCAGAGGCAGAGGCAGAGACACTGCAGAGACAGAGTAAAAAGCAAAGGCAGTGACAGACAGAGGTGTCGAGCAGCCGTCTGAGTGTGTTTTACCCACATGCAGGGTGCACAACACTGCACATGTGAGTGTGTGCTTGTGTGTTCAGAGACAGCGGACATTATATCGACCGCGCGAAATCATAGACCGATTATAGCTTCCTAATGTTTATCGGATCCGCCTTAAAAGCGGCTCATATTCTACGCGTGTCTTGTGTGAGCGGGCACACATCGAGGGTATCGATACTTGGGGGAGAGAGAGAGACAGTTGACCCTCAAAGGAAGGAAGGGGCGTGGGCAAGAGCACGGAGGAGAGAGGACGGAAGAGAGTGGGGACCGATGATGGCCTGGTAGCGGATACCTGTGGGTTGGTGGGCGATCAATTGGCCGCACGGGTAATTGGCTCACTTCCCGCCGACTAATGGAGACGCCTTTTCACCGCCAATGTCTTGTAATTCTCTTAGATTATATCCACACAACTGCTGCAGACTCGACCATCAACGTCGAAGTCGATTATCGTCTTTCGTTTCACCACTCATCGTATTCGTATATTATTATATTCGACACGGAGACTGGATATACATTCAACTATCCACCATTACATCCAGCCAGCCAGCCATCTATTCATTCATCCATCTATATTTCCATCCATCCATTGGATGGACGGATGAATGGATGGATGCATCCATCCATCGATTAATGATTAATCCTTCCATCCGTCCGTCCATCCATCCCGCCAGCCATCCAGCCAGCCATTCCGTCCTGTCCGATCCAACTCATCTATTATAATTTATATAATTTTCGTCTATTCAACAATCTGGTTGACAGACCGCAACCGGTCGCAGTGTTACAGTAATCTTAATTTACATCAATCTTAGCTACTAACAGAACAGACAGCCTGCAATACAAAACAGAACAGACAGCCTGCAATACAAGAGTGCTAATAACAGCCTATATAAAAAGCACGTTTATCCTATACGGAGGGGGGGCTTCGAGAATCGAACTCGGCTCTGCTGATCTCCATGCCAGTGTGTTATCCAACGCTCCACCGAGCCCACTAAGCATATTCCCAAACAATTCCTTCCTCCAAACGCTTCCTGCGGTCTTCGAACTTTTGTCTCGACACGTAACGTGGGAGTTTCTTGCGAGATATACATGTAATGAAGTTCTAAAGATCCACCTTTCTTGCTTTCTTCCATTCACGAAAATCTCCCCTTACCTTTAAACAAAAGCGGAGCCACTAAGAAGCAATCACGTCGTTCGAATCACGCCCGCATCCGCAAGCAACAGCCCCCTCCTGGGACACGTACACACACACACACGGAGAAGGAGGAGGAAGAGGAGGAGGCGGAGGAGGAGGCGGAGGAGGAGGAGGAGGAGCTGGAGGAGGAGGCAGGCGTTTGGTAATCTCATCCCAGGCTGAATCGATTACACGTGGCCGCCAAGCGGCGAGATAGGATTTCTAGGTGGGACGCCACTTGGTCGCATTATTATACCGGACCAACCGAACGAACGCCGCGCAAACACCGCGGATAACAATGGCACGAGATGCAACAATGGTTGAGCCGTTCTGCGAGTCATTGTGGCCGTTGTCGGACCTAATTGGCAGCGATTAATAGCGTCAAAAGCTCTCAGCAGGTTGCGGTCATCAAAAGCCGTCGACGTACTTTAACGACCGTTGATGCTGCTTATGCTGTCTACTCGATCATCGAGTGCATTATAGCCACTCAATCGAAAACTACTCAAGAGGCTAACGAGCCTTCCATGCATTCAAGCTTCGATTTAGTAAACGAGGCTGTGAAAATGCGCTATAAGATTACGGTTGGTTATGCCCGTGCGTAGAGGCACCAGTTGATATTTTATACGTATACATGTAGGTGTTATCGACGCAATGGAGTGCATAGACCTACATGTACATGTCTTGCACACCTAGGATAAATATCTTCGCTCGGACTAAGGTATACCAACGATAGACCTACTAATGATAAACAAATTAAGTGCAGCTGACTGGCTGAGAATTTTACATTATTTAAAAATACCCATGTATTTAATTCACTGATCAGCATTTTTCAAGCTCTTGCTAAAATAGCTAGTTTAACCCTTTACCTGTTTGCCCCGAGAATATAACAGGAAAAATGAACGAGTAAAGGCTTAATCGTGACCATCAAATAATTTACGTGAAGACACCTATAGGCCTACAAGCATGCAGTCATTAAGACTTTTTTGTCGTCAGCCTCTGCCATTATAGGGTTTTGCACGCAACGATTTAACGCCGTGGCATTTAGAGGCACCTTTGAGCCAGGGCCGTGTTTTAACACATGTCCATTCGGTGCCATGCACCGAATGCCTGGTGCGCGGACGATTGACCACCGGACGGTTGACCACTGGACGGTTGACCACCGGACGATTGACCACTGCGGACGTTTGACCATCGACCGATTGACCACCGGACGATTGACCACCGGATGATTGATCACCGGTCTAGTGGTGACTTAAATTTATTAACTAATGATGACATAAAATGTAGTATTTTCGCTATAGTAAAGATAAACATCGTCGGCTTCTTTTAATTCTTATATGTAGTGATAATGTAGACCTGCATACATGTAGGCCTAGGCTACATGAAATAGCATATCACAATTATTAAGTAGCCTACGCATTACAAATAAACCTCCTTTTGTTCTTCACCAAGTGTCCAGCGCAGTCCATCAAAATTTCAAAGCAAACCGGTATAGCTTTTATCTTAGCTTTTAGCTAAGCTTGAAAGTGAAATTTCATATTTACCGCAAGTAGGCTAAATTTCGTATTTACCGCCAGTAGGCTAAAGATAAACATCATCAGCGATGGTCAATCGTCCGGTGGTCAATCGGTCGATGGTCAAACGTCCGCAGTGGTCAATCGTCCGGTGGTCAACCGTCCGGTGGTCAATCGTCCGGTGGTCAAACCCCCTAGAATCGAATGCCTCTGAGCCCAGAGTTTTGTTTCCATTGGAAATGTCGTTTGCGAGTCTCAGTCTTACTTAAACCTTTTGTAAAGTCAGTAAGTGTGAGAAAACCCTAATTTCACTAAGTTCACTGACGTTGCTTGCTTGCTTACTGACCCGCCACAGCCGACAAACCACGTAGGCCTACGTAGGCTAGCTTATTGAACAGCGGATTTTTGTAAAATGACTAATTTTGTAAGACTGCTGAACAGCACTTTGCCTCTGCTGTAACACTTTGCACCGACACTCGTAGAACCTTAAACACAGCCCTGCTTTGAGTACGTTGGAGACGAGAACCTATAACCTGATTTTAATTTTTTACACTTTACAGCCTCGGGCGATTATTTATAAAAAAATAAAATAAATTGACCACATAATTTATAGGCTATTACAGGATCGACTCTGAAACGCCTGTGCTGAGGATATATTGGTATAAGCCATAGTCTACTATAATAATCCTACCCACCAAACTAACCAAATAATTACCATAAAGTAGGTCATGATTATATACATAAAACCTCGCCAATCAGTGCGCATTTCCTACATTCATATATTTACGCCTTTAAACTTGCGCTACATAAGAAAATAATAGCAGTGTGTCTGGAGAAAATGGCTGCATCAACCACGACTCTTCCGGATGCAATGCTCAGAACTTCAACGCTCATAGAAGGTCTTGTCCATCGCATAAATATCGTCTGTCGTCCGTAGTGATATCGACGACCGTTTAAGGCAGAATTTATCTTAGAAAATTACCCGAAAATCGTCCGGCTAAAAGCTAAAAGCTGGCCATACGATGGGGCGTTTTGGCACGCAGGAAATCTACGGCGTGCGCAGTGGACACCTAGCGAGAGAAACGGCCGATAAATGTATGAGTGACCAACGCTGCATAGCTTCCTTCATTATCCAAATAGCGCGATATAAATCACAATTTTCGTATTGCAGCTTTCGCAGACAATCATTCGTATAAAGCGCACTTTACCGTCATTACGTGTATGGATGTATAAACACTTGATGCAACAAGGGAATAGAGGCCTACACGACCGTAAAAGCATTACATGCAGGGCCGGCCTTATAGGCACAGGCAAAGCAGGCAGTTTCCTAGGGCGCTAAATTATAGTGTGCGCCATTTAAAAAGAATATTTGTATAGATTTTTTCACTGTTACATTTTCTACAAAATTGAGATTATTATCCAGCTTATTGGTTAATACTTATAAAAAATTATTATAAATTGCTCAATTCAGCGTATAGGCTCTGGCTGGTTCATATATGGATTCTGACGTGAAATTTGAGGACTCCAAATGCATGCTTTGCCTGGTGCGCCATTTCCTGGTCCCGGTGCTGCATGGTTTCATGTAGCAGAACTGCACTGAATTTCACGTAACATAATTACACTAAGAGCATAGCACGCAATAGAAGTACTCGTAACATAATTACTAGTAATGATAATTACATGTTATATGTATACACACATACATACCAAACTTGCATGTGAGACCTGAAACTTCGAGACCGAAAACAATACACAGTGTTCAAGACAGTCCAAGACTGAGACTCTTCGGTATTAAGTTGAGTTGTCTTGGTTCACAGGGCAACACAGATTACAGCGTAAACAGTAAAAACAACTGTCTTGAAACTGTCTTTAGTTCTGTCTTCGGCAGCTGTCTTGAAACTGTCTTTAGTTCCAACATTTTGCACTGTACACATGTATAGTGCAAAATGTTGGAACTAAAGACAGTTTGCGCGAGAACTTTGCAGACCACTTCTGCAATAAAACAAGACTTTCGCTTCAAGACAATTTCCAACATTCATGAAATGACCGAGAGACCGAGACCGATATGGAGACAATAGGTTCCGAGACCGAGACAATAGAATCCAATGCCAAAACAATAGGTTCCGAGACCAAGACATGTTCGCATAAAAAACCTGTCTCGACACATCTGGAGACCGAGGCACTGTCTTGTAACCATACAACTCTTGATACATGGTTGAATATTATGATTATTATAATTATCGGCCTGCCTATACTTGTAAGTTGTAAGCCATTAAGTTGAGAGCCGTTGCTGCGTGATCAGAAACAGAGTCGCCACCTTGCGAGTTAAATTCTTAACCAACAGCAGTATATTCCAGAATTTGACGACGTAACTTGCGTTCCAATCGTTTATCTTTTGGTGGGCCATGCAGTGGCTTTGTAGGCATAATTATAACTGACAAACAGATCGCCTTTTCCTCTGTTTGTCCGTGACTTCAAATTGCTTTGATGCAATACAGGGCTGTTTTAAAGAAATTTTTAGAACTACGCAAGCCTTTCTTTCCTTCCTCATTTTCTACGGTAAATTACTTCCAATCGGAGGACAATAACCTTTTTGCTAGTTTTAACTAGCAAAAAGGTTATTATAGCAAACGCCCCTTACATTTTCAGGTGTACAGACTCTTAATCTTCTTGATGGTCCACGTCTCCGACCCGTATAGTCAAGGCCGTATTTAGGGGGGTGTTTTGGGTGTTTGAACACCCCCCGAAATGGAAAATGCAGAAAAAATCTAATGCATTTTCAATTTCGTGATGCAAAAAATCAAGAAAAAGTGATGAAAACACCCCCCCGAAATGAAGTAAAGAAATTTGACGGCGAAAATATTTCACAGATTTCGACCGAATTTTAAAAAAAGGTCATCAGAAATTTTGGCGGTCAAAATGGGAAAAAATATTTAACAGATTTCGACCGGATGACAAAAAAAAAGGTCATCACAAATTTTGGCGGCGTAAATGGAAAATATTTAGATGACTAAAAAAAAAGGTCATCAGAAATTTTGGCGGCGAAAATGGAAAATATTTATAGATTTGGCCGCCACTGAAAACACCCCCCGAAATAAAATCCTGGCTACGGCCTTGCGTATAGTATCACCTTCCATACCATACCAGTACTTTGACAAGACTCTTCTTTAGATCTTTGCTCAACCCTGCTCTCATCAAATCACAGACCTGCCACCTTCTACAACTGCACAATTCCATTTAGAACTGCACATTTTGTGTACAATTGCAGGTTTAAAAAGCCCTGATGCAAAAGTTGCTATTTCAGTTTTTTATTGTGCATGTTATGCACTGATGGAAAATCAAAATAAAGTAGGAATAATAATTGTTCTTTTCAACAGCTGTTTTAAGTTCGTGGTAACTGCTAAGACCACTTTTTAAAGCCTCCAGTGTGCTCAGCCTTTGCTTCCGAATCACGAGAAAATTTTGTAGCTCAAGAAACATAGAACAAACGACATTTTAGGCGTGAGATCGTCTGTAGGCAAAGACACTGTCTCAAGACCGTACAACTCTTGATAGGCCTACATGGTTGAATGTGATTATAATCGGCCTTCCTATTTGCAATTGAGAGCCGCGGCAGTGTGATTATACACAGACCTGCCACCTTGCGAATTAAAGTGTATACATTACAACCTGACTTATCACAAAATCATTTTTCCTTCAGCGAAGATTCTGATATAATTCATTCATTCAAGAATTTATATAGCGCTTCTTCAAGGGTACTACTCAGAAGCGCTATCCTAATTATAAGCTTCGTTTAACCCTTATAGGGTAACCCCTTTTCGGTTACAGTTGTTGGTAACCGGGGGGTAAAAAATAACCCCCAATTTATTTTCGTCAAATCTATGGAAATGTTTAACCAATTTTGGTCCTGTTTAATTTATCTGATAGACAAGGACATTGTTGAACCTAATGAGTAAAAAATCTTGAATTAAAATGATAACTCGTGATTATAAGCGGTCTGATTAGCTCATGACCATATCCAGCAGGAACACACGGCGCTTGTCCAAACGTAGGCCTACTGAATGTGCGTGATCTCGCCATGTTGGATTCTGCAACTTCTATAATTATGATATATGCGTTGAGCGCTGCTGCATCAACCAAGAAATAGAAGAGGCCATCTTCTAATCCTGTAACTGCAAGTATATCCCTTTGTTTCCTGGTCGAATGAGTCCACAGCGTCTTTTGTGGCGTTGTAATCACCTATTTCTTTCGATAGCTTTATGCAAAAATAAGTAAACTACACTAATATAATGCAACCTGAAATAGAAATCATACAGCAAAGAATGACTAATTCATGTGCAAAAATACAAGAACCACATATCTCCAACAATTCAGTTCTATCAACTACTATGCTTACATCTACATAGTGTAGAAATGATTTATCCAGTACTGGACCATGAAACCCTACTTTCCACACTAGTCTGCCGCTAGGTGGCAACGCAATGTGGCACAGCTGAAAACGGCATTGTGAAGAAAAAACATATTTAGGAAAAGTCACAAAAGCAAAAGTCTATTTTCTTTTATTCAAAAAAGGTATACGAAAAAAGTAGACTGGGGGTTATTTTTTACCCCCGGTTACCCTATAAGGGTTAATAATTGAACGTTTTAACTAAAGTGCTGTAATATGCCGAACAAATTTCTGTCGAGGGCAACGGCCTAATATGTTGTCATAGGCTCTCGTCAAATCTGGATCCTCCTCGTTCACGTTCAACGTTGTTTGCACTCAGTGCTAAAAGAGTAAAAAAAATAAGTGCCTGGACGCCCCTTACCTTTCCAAAAGAAGTGCCAGGACGCCCCTTACATTTTCAGGTGGGCTGGCCAAATAAGTGGCAGGATGGCATAGAGATTTGAAAATAAGTGTCAGGACGCCGTCCATGACCGTCCTGCCACACTTTAAGCCCCGTTTGCACTCATAATCTTCTTGTGCGCTATGACTTGAACATTGACAAAATGCCGCCTTGTCTACAGTAACTGTCAGGAAATTCGGCAGCTGTCGGAGAAGATAAACTATGACTTTGAGAAAACATATCTTCATATCTCCATATCTGCTTAACTTTATGTCACTGCATGAGAGGAGAAAAGAGGAGATTTGATGAGAGGAGGTTTGAGCAAAGATCTAAAGAAGAGTCTTGTCAAAGTACTGGTATGGTATGGAATGTGGTACTATACGGGTCGGAGACGTGGACCATCAGGAAAGAGGATAGCAAGAGACTGACAGCCTTTGAGATGTGGATATGGTGAAGGATGGAAAAGGTGAGGTGGACGGAACGAGTGACGAATGAAGAGGTACTGCAAAGAGTAAGAGAAAAAGAGATCATTCATGACGACAGTGGCGGATCCAGAACTCTTTCAAGGGGAGGCCAAAATCTTTGATCTTGGGACAGAGGAAAAAATTTCGTCGTTGGTCGGCAAAAAAGTTGATGACCTTTTTAGTCCTCTAGCTGAAAACCCAATGGGGGGGCCACGTCCAATGCAATTTTCTTAATGGGGGGGGGGTCAATATGCCATCCACAACACCGCTATTCGTATTACTAATTTCAAACCGAATGGGGGCCACGTCCCGTGGCAGTTTTAAATGGGGGGCTATGGCCGGATTGGCCCCCTCTGGATCCGCCTCTGGATGACAACTTTAAGAGAAAGACAAAAGAACTGGATTGGACACATAATGAGGAGACTCCCTAATGAGAGAAATCGTAGAAGGGAGATTGCCATGGAGAGAAAGAGAAAGAGAAGAAGACCGAGAGAGCAGATGATGATGTTGAGATGGATGATGACTGACGGATGCAATTAAAGAACTGAAGAGAGAGAAGCCTTGCAAAGAGAAGAATGGCATCATTGGAAGAAGTTGAAACCTGCCTGATGTTACTGATCTGCCTCAAAACGACAAAAACATCGATGGATCTGATTCATCTGAATCATCTGAGCAATAATCGTGAGTGATAATATTAAAGTTAACTGCAATGTATATCGTCAATATAGGCTACTAATCTCGTGGGGGCGCGGTGGTGTAGTGGGTATGTTCGTTGCCTTGCAGCCGGAGGGTCGCAGGTTCGAATCCACCTCAAACTCCGTGTAGGGACCTTGGGCAAGTCCTTCACTCGCAATTCTCAGCGCTTCGGGGTGAAACTCCGATCCAGTGTCCACGCTGTAATCGGGAGCGCTTCAGAGCAGTAAAAACTGGAAGGGGCGCTATAACAAGTGCACATACATATAATCTGCTCTCTGGTGAAAAATTCTTCGGTGTGTGTATAATATGATAATAATGATGCCACAAAAGACGTCGTAATTCGCACCGAAAGTCATGTCGAACAAACCCTATAAAACATGTTTTCGTCTTTTTTAATTAAGTGATCTCTATAATACGAGACACATCATCTGAACCACCACTCCTTACAACAAGACACACAAAGGACATCCATCAACGGCGTCATTACCCCAAGCATCCCGCACCCCCTCACTCTCCTCAGCAGCCCAGCAGCATCCAACCCCTACATGCCAGCCTCTCGTATTAGCGACTTGTATTGGCGATCGGCGTGCAAATGACCCTTTAATATCCCGCCATCCGTCCATCCATCCGTCCATCCATTCCCACATGAGGCGTGTTTCGTCTCACGAGTGAATGGAACCTGGACAATGGGACCCGTCGTCGCCGAAAGTGACGATCGAGAGGGGGACAAAGGCGGTTGGTGGACGCCCCGTTCGTCCTAGTAATTAAAACGTCAGGTCGTGCGACGCGGATATAAATGAGTGGGACATTCATGTGCGTCCGTCTGATCTCATTACGTTCTTGGATGTCTCGTGTCATAAAGTCTGGACTCACGTCAGTGTGTGTCTGGGTGTGTGTGTGGCCGTGTGTGTGTGTGTGTGTGTGTGTGTGAGAGAGACAAATAGACAGATAGACAGACATAGAGACAGACAGATAGACAGAGATAAAGAGACAGAGAGAGTGTGTGTGTGTGTGTGTGTGTTGTGTGTATGTGTGTACACGTGTACGTGTGTGTGTGTGTGCATGTGTGTGAGTGTGTGTGCGTGCGTGTGTGTGTGTGTTTGTGCGCACGTGTCTAATTGCTTCGACATCTTTTAATTTGATGGGCAATATTATGAATGCGCTAAATAAGGCGGTGATCGAAGGTCGTCGTTTGGAGTCTTCCGTCGTTGTGACGTCACTGTAAATCACAGCAAGCGAACAACGAACAAAATTCGATCAAAATAACAAATCACAAAACGTGCAAACGAAACATGAACGTCTAAATCGTGAAATATGTGAAAGATGGAACCATTAGAATGATTAGACGGAAATATTTCTCGTTAGTCCATGAAAATTAAGCGTCCTAAATATATTATCTCACTGTCGACTTTTGCGCTCTTGGCCATTTAGTGACTTTGTAGGCCTGTAATAGGCCTACGCGTACGTGGCTTATATAGACTAATGTTGCATATCGCTGCTTTGTAGGCCTAATAGCTTATAAGCAGGGTGAGAATTGCCAGGAGGTTGGGAGTTTCAACCACCCTGTCTTTCTTAGAGCCCCAGAGTAAAATCTGTTTTTCACACCCCAATTCCATGTATAGGCCTAATCCAACCCCAGTCATTGTTTCACAAATCGCACACTGCTTAGGCCTAGTAAGGTAACAACTAACAACGTACATGAAAGACAACACTTATACGTGTTTAAATTATAGAAGAACTTACATACCTACTGTATTATTTTGTGTAAATATAGGCCTACGCAATATAGTTCCTATACTCCTATAGACTTAAATAATAGGCCTAGGCCTATAGCCTATAGGGCCTAGCATCTATTAGCAATAATATTTACAACTTTATAATAACTAGACCTATAGGCTGCAGGTCAAAATCTATTCCGCAGTAAAATGAAACAAATGTGAGGCTGAGTTTCTTTAGCAAAAATAATTAGAAGACTGTTTTTACCTGAGTGAATTTTCGCTTTTCTCGAAGCATACAAATTTTATATAGATGCGCTATAAAAATTTGGAAGTCTTCTCAAGCCATTGCGCCTGTCATCTAGGCCTAAATCGTCCGAATCGAGCTTAGGTCTATAAATGATTAATAAAATATAATTCATATTGATTTTGCTTATGATCAAAACCTATAGGCCTAAGCATAGCGCCATTTGAAGAACAAACTAGGCCTATAGGCCTAGGCCTATTTAGAGACGCACACAGATCCTAGATGGGATCGTGATAAGCAAGACATTGTAGGCTATAGGCTTATAGTTTAAAATCTGTCATCAAAATAGCAATCGTTATCAAATGCCTTTATAAACAGTTAATCAGCATTTTGCTTAATCATTTTCTTTCGTGAAGTTTCCACAGCCAGCCATGTTGGACACGTGATCAAAGCAGTCGGCCATGATTGGCTGGCCGTCCGTGCGATGTAAAGTTATCATCGTGACGTCATCGCTGACGTAAGCCTGGCTGGAATCATTCGATACGTCATCATCGTCTGCTTCTTCTTCGTCATCGTCGACGTCATCGTCGGCGTATAGGCTGACGCCTCCGCCCGCCATCTTGGCGTACTGCCTTTCGTGACTCTGCTTTCTCCATTTGATGCGACGATTCTGGAACCAGACTTTCACCTGAGCCTCAGTTAATTGAAGCGACATCGCCAGGTAATACCTGTCCAATACAGCATACAGCCTGAACTTTTTTAAAACACTGGTATACCCTGGTACAGGATCAGTCCAAAGCTTGTAAAAAAAGGAGGGCAACGACGGCAACCCTGCAGGCAGGTAGGCCTACAGTATAGGCCTATGAGATGTACCGTTAAACTGAGGGAAAATATAATGTATAAGCAATGAGCATACTACACCGACAATAATTGTTCGCTCCCGGATCACATGCTATAACCTATACGTTCCAGTGCGCTACAATCAGAGACGCTCAAAGTGCGAAAGACCCAGAGGAAAGAAACCGTGCAGTGTTTGAGACAGCAGCATGGGCGGAGACCTAGGGGGACAGTTCCCCCAATGGAGGTGTTGGGGGGACGGCCCATGCATTTGCCCCCCCCCAAATCGTTGAGCTTTAGGAATATAAAAAAGTTCATCAACTTTTTGGCGGTGAAAATAGGCTATAAATTTTCTTGACTTTTCGGCCAGATGATTAAAAAAAGGTCGTCAAAAATTTTGTCCGGCAAAACGATGGAAACTTTTTGCGACACTCAGCCATTCGTCCGTCCAAAAATCTCGCGATCTTTCCTTCAGCCAATCGTTCGTCCCCCCCCCCCCCCCAGTCTCCGCCCAGGTTTCCGCCCATGGACAGCAGAAAGATGTGCCGTGGTATTCATCGGATTTCGACTGATGCTATGCACGGCTTCTCGACCATCATTGCGACATGGATTCTGCTGCCTTATGCTTCGTGATAGTAGCGCTATAGAAGTCATTAGATTATATTAGATTAGGATTTGGATTAGATTAGGATAATAATTTGATTAGGTTAGGATTGGATTAGAATAGGATTACATTAGGATTAGATTAAATAAAAAATTAAATTAGATTAGATTAAGATTGATCAGATTAGGCCTATATTAGATTAATTTGGATTACGATTAGGCGTAGGGTTGGATTAGGATTAGATTGAATTTAAATGGGAATATAATAACGTAATAAAGTGCAGCCTATACCTTTCTGTTCCGACCATGTATTGTTGTTGTTCAAACTGTTCTTCCAACCTCTGTAGTTGTTCAGTCGTAAATATCGTTCGAATTCTTTTACCACGACTTTGCTTCCAACCACCTGTTATGAATCGTCCTCCGCCTCCTCCTCCCTCAGCGCTGATGGTTCCGCTCGATCGCCTTCTGTCGTGCCGCTCTGCTGATCAAATCAATAAGAGATGACAACATTACCAAGACATACGTTGAGGTCTATTGCATATACTGGGCCTCTATCAATATTATAATTATAACGACATTTCCATTGTTATCAATGTATTATGTTATTATTTATTTCATATTTATTTATTTATTTATTTATCCATTCAATTCATCTCTATTTTAGATTTATCCTGGAGCTTCTATAGGGTCCGTCGCTAATCTAATGGAATAGATTCTAATATAATCTAGATTTATTATTAATGCATCATCATCATCGTCGTCGTCGTTATCATCATCATCGTCAATAGTACGTCGATAGTCATCAACAACATGATCGTCATGATCGTCATCGTCGTCATCGTCATCGTCATCATAAACATGAACATCAACGACATCGACGTCATTTAACAGTACGTCGATAGTCTCTAATTTCAATAATATACACATTACACAATTTTACATATTATATAAATTATATAATTATGTTTGCTTAACTTAATGTATACAGTAATGCTTTCCTGATATGTATTATTTGTCCGGAAATATATATGGACGTCTAAACGAGAATGGAGTATATATAATTATTTGCACTGTTTAAATATGCAACTGCAAGGTATATTAATGTCTTAGAGATGTCAGATTAATGCAATTATTTCTAAAATCAGTGCATATAGATCATTGTGTTTAGCAAGGTGTCAACGTCCATTCGTGTTCTATTACAATTATAATATCGTCTAATAAGCTTAGAGCAGATCATACATGTATACATGTCACTGCAGGCCATTGTGTAGTATACGTTTAGTGACACGAGTTCACATAATATGTTCAAACAATACCCTAGCTCGAGCCGGATGCATGATGTTCATTAAGCCTTATTAATGTACAACTGTAGCCTATATATAATGAGATAGTGGCACTTAACGAACGTGTAATAATTATATCCCCACTGCAGCCACTACCACCACCGCCGCCGCCACCAGTATACCACCACAAATACCACCAACACCATTACCAACACCACAACGCCGCCGCCACTACCACCACTGTCTACCAGTATACCACCACCACCACCACCACCACCACCACCACCACCACCACCACCACCACCACCACCACCACCACCACCACCACCACCACCACCACCACCACCACCACCACCACCACCACCACCACCACCACCACCACCACCACCACCACCACCACCACCACCACCACCACCACCACCACCACCACCACCACCACCACGAACAGCAATACCATGGTGCGCTATACCATCACCACACACAGCATCAGCAATATTAATCAAAGCCCCAATAATAACATCAATAATAACAATAGTAATAACAATAATGATGTTAATAATAACCAGTCAAAATTCAAGTCGTAACGTACAATATTTTCTACAATGAACATGGCGTCATGACAAGACAATTATGACAATATATTTTACTTTTCAGGGCTTAATTATTATAATCAATTGAATAGAAAAATATATTATTCTCGTTAACATTGCCATAAATCCAAGTGTATGGCAGTAATTTGTACATGTATAGTTTGTATACTAAAAAGATGCTGTTTAAGTCATTGATTTTTATACAGTCATTCAAGTTATACATATTTCAAATTAAAACAATAATATATATATATTATATAATTATATATATTTAGATTAATAATTAGAATCTTGCCAGGTGTAGGCCTACGCATGGCCTGACGACGTCGAGCCCTATGGCGAAAAACCAGCATGTACTAAAATATCTAATAATATATATATATGATAAAATATGTATACTATAAAATCAAATTTATATATATATATATATAATACTTATCTGCAAAGGTTGAACTGTAAGTGAATGTGATGTTTATTTACCTGCAAATAAGGTCAAAGGTCGTAGGGAACCTGCTTGAACGATGTGCGCGGCGGCGGCGGATGGCGGTGACGACGAAGAAAATGAGGAAGACGACGACGACGAAGATGATGATGAGTCATTGGCAGGAGATACGTGTGTGAGGGAGCTGTTCTTCGGATCAGACGTCGACGATCTCACTTCGACCTCATCACCCGGAGGAATCGAACCCTGTTCCTCTTTCCCGCAACTTTCCCCCATCGCTTGGACACGAGAGGGCATCTGAAGGTCACGACGAGAGGTCGTCTGGAGGTCACCACGAGAGGTCATGTGGGGATCACCGCGAGAGGTCATGTTGGGGTCACCACGAGGCCCATGCATCTGAAGTCGTTCCTGGCCACCCTCAACGTTACCCCCATGACCAAGTATGGCGTCGATCGTGAAGTCCTTCTTCTGGTTCTCAGGTCCCGGCGCTTGAAGGGAGGCCCCGTCGTAGCCCCTTGGAGGGCCCCTCTGCATGGTCCTCACCCCCATCGACTGATGAGGGCCCCTTCTACAGCCAGGGACCGCCATAAACTGCTGCTGATGGTGATGATGAGCAAGATGCTGTCGGTGGTCGTAGCCCTGACTGCAGGGTATGAGGAGTGCCCCATGGCCTGCAGCAGGGGGTCTTTCCCGGCATCCTACAGCCGAGCTTAAGCCGAGCCCTCTTGTGGCGGTTTGAAGGTAGAAACCAGGGCGATATCCAGCGGGGCCTAGATTCGACCCTGTTAGGGGTTTGTCGTAGTTCGGGTGTAACCATCTGAAGGAGGGTATACTGCAGCCCCCACCTCCAGTGGTTGCCACCCCATAAGGACGCACCGCCACTTGCATCTCGTAGTCGCAATGACCGGTTGGTGCAGAAGGTATGACTGGTTTCCTCATTGGATAGATCGGCATAATGTCTCTTCCGTGAAAAGATAAGGCTCGCCACTCTTGATTTAAGCTTACAGATCCTCAACTCAATTATAGACCTATTCTTTTTAAAGACAAAGAGGATATGTCACTTGACTATAGGTTCCCTACTCTGTTATCAACCTACTCTATCGACCTATACAGAAAGAAGCCGTTTAAAGTTCAATTATTAAGACCTACAATCCATGTCTGCTGTATCAATGTCGGAGCGAATATTCAAGAGAATTTGATATAACCCGACGTAACTCTAAGTTTCATCAACACGAAAATTTAGTGGAATCTGTAATTCGCAGATCTTTTCAAGTCGATCCAACGAAACCACGAAAAAGTCTCGTCGATCACACAAAGATCCGAAAAAACTGACTTTTCACTTTATCATCGCCATCTTCATCATCATCATCATCACAATAATTATAATAATAATAAAAAATAATATAAGCTCTTTGATACTTCACAGACTTCTCGCAGTTGTTCCTCGCTAGCTCCAGGCTGAGCAGACTATAATATTATCTCTCCTGTCGCTCGCTTACTCTCTCCACTTAGCACTGGACATCGGATCAGGGCGGCGTCTGTCCCGTCAGCGGACAATTAGGCGGATCGGTCAGCGGCTGGCTCAATCGTCTCGGACGCCAGCGGCTGCGCAGCAAGCAAGCAACGGCGCCTCTAATTGGCGCGCTGCCAAACGCCGTAACCTGGTAACGCCATACGTCCGGTGAAATGACCAGCGCATGGTCAGATGCAGCGCCGGACACAATGACCACGATGCATGGCGGCTTCCTTTCATCGGCGTCGTGTCTCAAGGGGCAAAGAGTAATTGCCGATCGCGTAAACTCTCTTCCCTTCGCTATTGAGAACACATGTCCCGCTCCGTTCATGATACTCATTCCCGCTTCTCATTGTCCCTACCCTACCCCCATACAGCCTCCCCTCGATCCTTCGTTCCTCCCCAGCGATTAGACCCTTAATGATCAATGGTAATTGCAACTAACGTTTGTGTACATTTATATTGCGCCCGGTTGAGGTCTCTGTCCCTGTTCTTGTGATTTGCGTCTCGTGTGTTTTCGATTCTTCTTGATTGTTGTGCTATGAGCAACAGTTATCTAAAGAAAAATCAGGCAAGACATTTTGAAATTTTTGTATTGAATTTGAATGGCATTCGAAATCCAATCTGAAAGCACCTTTGGCGTCTCAAAACTCAATCAAACAATCAATCAATCAATAAAAAACCAACCGATAAATCAATCAATCATTCGATCGCTCAATCGGACTTTATGTAGACCTAGCAGGGGCAATGAAAAATGAAACATGTATATTGATGCATGTTGCAAAGTCTCCCTATATATAACCCTGTATGGATACGACCCCTACTTCATTTCTACTAAACTCCGTCACTGGTCGCACTCTGCAAGTGCATGCCAGTCCAAAGCCTGGATAAAAGAGGAGGGCGACACTATTCGTCTCTGTTATGACACTGCAGTGCCGTTAAACAGTAACAAGCAAATTATAATTGTATTAAATACGACATAAATATGGTCGGTTTCCGTTGGAACACAACCAGTGTATAACCGATTTATTGTTGGATATTGGATCAATTGATTCTATTGATCTCATGCCAAGTCAATCCTGAAGGAAATGCGCTAGATAAATAAACTATCCATGCTCCTAAATTGTTCTAATGAGTTGGTTGTTTCCGATCGTTTCAACGAAGTGTCGCAAACCTAATGAGTTTGATGAAGAACTGATTGAAGAATATGTGAAGTCACCGGATGCAACGTATATATATATATATATATATATATATATATATATATATATATATATATATACATCTGTAGGCTACCGATATATATATATATATATATATATATAAGTTTACGATATATATATATAATATTATATATATATATAGTCCGGAGGGGTTTATTGAGCATGGGAGTCATTCCTTTGCTCTGTAAACGTCGTCATGCCTTCATTATACGCGTGACAAAAGACACCTTAATTAAATTCCGGTCTCGGTTGGAATCTTGACACCATGTAGGTTGTATTGAGTATCGATTAAAAGAATCTCCACATCTATCCATTGTATATAAACGATCTTCATAGCGTCGCCTATTATAAGTTCGTTATAAGACATGTTGGAACAGATTTGGGTAGGCATTCTAGAGATTCCTACCAACCTCTAGTTGCCCAACACCTCCTTTAAAGTTTTAGGTACAGGTATATAACCGGGTCCACAGTTGCAGTAACAATTCTCAAGCGTTTATCGAGGTTATTAATTTCGGTCGTGAGCTTGTAGCCTAAACTGTTAAAGGAAGCCGTGTAATAGCAAAGCCGACGTAATTATATATCATGCCGTTAGAAAGCATTTTAGAGGTGTCTAAAATCGCAACACTAACTTGGGAATACCGAATAAGCATAAAAAATTCTGGTGCCCTACAATTTAATATAAAAAAAATTGGGAGCGGGGTCGAAGGTTTATCGATTTTCGGGCCATATATACAGGGTGAGCCAAAAAAAAGTAATCCCCTACGGTTTTTAGCCCATATCTTGACCAAAAATATTAATTTTTAAATGAAACTTTACAGTCTTAAAGGCAATTCATATTTACGTACAATGGTTCAAATTTCATCAAAATATTTCAAACGGAACAAAAGTTATGCCACTTGTAGGGAGGCCACCCACCGTTTTTTGACGATTGAAAAACCAAACGCAACAGAAACTAGGTTTTTTCCCATTATCTTGGCCAAAAGTAAGAATTTAGTTATGAAATTTTACAGACGTAAGGACAATTCATATTTACACATGATGGCCAGATTTTATTAAAATATTTCGAGCAAAACAAAAGTTATACCACTTTTAGTGAGGCCACCCCCCGATTTTTGAGATTCATTGACGTAACGCAGCGAAAAGTAACAAAACGTGATTTTATTAAGTCTCATCTCAAATAACTGTTGTCAAATGAACTTGGTAGTGCTTCACAACTTGTGTTCAATGTGCCCACCACCAGTGACAAAACTTCTTTCGAGTCTCTTTGCAAAGTTCTTGATGGGCCTGTTGATTATTCTGACAGATTCCTTATTTACCAATTTTATTGTCATCTTTCTAAGTGACTTCTCAGTGACGGGCAGCTATGCTGGTACCCTGTTTCTTTTTTAAATAGTGATATTAATGATTATCTGGCAATATCGAGGCTATCTGATAAAAAATTGTTTGAGATGAGACTTAATAATTTCGTGTTTTTGCTACTTTTTGCTGCGTTCCGTCTTTGAAACGTCAAAAAATGGGGGGTGGCCTCACTAAAAGGGGTATAACGTTTGTTGTGCTCGAAATATTTTGCTGAAATCTGGTCATTATGTGTAGATATGAATTGTCTTTAAGCCTGTAAAATTTCATTTCAATATTCTTACTTTTGACCAAGATATTGGCCAGAATAATTGAATTGTTTTTTTGTTACTTTTTGTTGCGTCGCGTTTTTGAAGCGTCAAAAAACGGTGGGTGGCCTCACTTAAAGTGATGTAACTTTTGTTCTGTTTGGAATATTTTGTTGAAATTTGAACCATTGTACGTAAACATGAATTGCCTTTAAGACTGTAAAGTTTCATTTAAAAATTCGTATGTTTGGCCAGGATATGGGCTGAAAACGGTAGGGGATTACTTTTTTTTGGCTCACCCTGTACATGTATATATTAGCGCCTCTGAATGGTTCACCCTACTAGAGGCGCTTTATAAATGTTTAAATATAATACAATACAATACAATAGGCTGTGCTGGGTATTACCGCTTGTAATCAAGAACATCTGTGATATGGGCCAAGGACAACGCGAACAGGTGTTCGAAGAATTAACGCTAATATACGTTACGTCATCAATTACGTCATGCTCTGTTGCAACATGCCAATAAGGAAAGTGACGCCTCATTCCAATAATTATATCAGTGGTTCTTTAGTTTGCGAGATAGCCTACAGGCCGCTACAATATGCACGGTGATTCATAAAAAACCATCCCCCTGCATATTTCACTGTAACTCCGTCAAATGTCATGCTATGTGAAAGAAATTTTAAAGGAAGACAGAGGAGTTATTTCTAAACATTCGGAAAGTTAAAGTTTATGTTCAAATTGACCCCCCCCCCTTTGGCAGCGACGCGTGCGCGAAGACGAGTACGCCACTGTTTGACTGATTCATCAATGATGCGCTGATCCATCTCGTCCCATGCCTCCACAATTCGACTTCGCAACTCACTGACATAACATATTCGAGATCTGTAGACCCAGCTTCTCTTGCATGACACTCCATATCTTATAGTCCACTGGATTTAAATCAGGGCTGTTGGGTGGCCACAAAGTAGGCGGGATGAAATCAGGTGTTTCAGTTTCCAGTAACGCAACAGTGTCCCGTGCTCTGTGCGCAGGGGCGCTATCCTGCTGGAAGATAAAATCCTCATCGGTAATGTCACGAATGTCTGGTAAAAGGCCCTGTTTTAGTGGAACATCTCTGTAATATTGTCCATTGACCTCATGATGAAATGGATATGTTCGTACGACCAAGTCAGAGACCCGACCGATGCCATAAGGGATTTGCTGAAAGTTGGTCGATTCCGCAAAAGACGATTTGCTGGAACGTCCCTCTTCTGTGTACCGGCAGATACGTGTTTGCGAACATTCTGATTGTTACTGGGTGCTGCCACAGTAAACAATTTCTCACCTGGAGGCTAAACCAGATGAAATTGACCAGGTTTGCATGATACAACCTGAGTGACTGACAGGAACGTTGGAATATTGCTTGTTTCTCGAGATTATCGTGACGTCATTAGTTTCGTCATCCGCGTTACGTCATTATAGCTCTGAATGTGAAATAATTTATACAGCACTTGGCTATAGAACATCAAGCTTCATTACTGTGAAATTTCGTTAAATTTGATGGTCATCTACATGAGTTATCCGAACTTACGCAGGGGGATGGTTTTTTATGAATCACCGTGTACATGCCATGGGTTTCGTATTCCAATAATTTATCAGTGGCTCATTAGCTTTGTTAAAAAGTCTTATGCCGCTATATAAGTCATTCCCATTTCCCAACCCCTTTTGGCTTGCGGCACACTAAGAAAGCATAAAAATTCTCGCGGCACACTAAATTATAATTAGGCCTACCCATTTTCCTTCCACCCTCCCTCTAACACAGTGGTTCTTAACCAGTGTTCGACCGAACCCCTGGGGTTCGGTGAGCCAGTGCCAGGGGTTCGGCAGAGGTCCTCTGAAATATATACATATTCAGTGGAAAATCATTTGCTATTTTCATTTTCGACTTTTCTTTAACAAATTTAAAAAAAAGATAATTGCCTATTTGCCTACCAGGCCCTACCTTATGAAATTTAAAGCTGTTCACCCTGTTAACCTTATGTCTTACTGCCCTCCCGATAATTAGCACCGGCAGTCATCTTTCTGCATGTGAGGTAAGGTATAGCCTAGATATGTAATTTTTCGTCGTTTTTTGCAGAAATAGCATCGCAGGACGTACGCTAAAAGCAACTATTGCCCTTTTCTTATATATTTATACCACAGAGTATGTCGAGCAAAAACGAAAAAATTATTGTTCAATCTTGAGGGGTTCGGTGAGTGGTCATAGATTTCTCTTGGGGTTCGGCTCTCTTGAAAAGGTTAAGAACCACTGCTCTAACAGACCAGATAATTATAGAGCCTGCAAATACAAAGGTCGTCGGCCATTCGGGGCACGATCTCGGTACATTTCTCTCTCTCTTCATGCAAGCGTGTTACCCAATGTATACTGGATCCCAGTTGACCGCAGTGTGGCAGTGGGGGACTGATATCAGCTCGGGTTTAAACTGGGCTCGGGCAACAAACACCGTCCCAACCAGCGTTTGCTGCAAGTATTAGAATCATCAACAAAATGCTATCCGGATTGGACGCGTTTCCTGGCGGTCATGGAGGGAGAGGAGCAAGTGAACGTCGGAGGGGGGTTGGGTTAGGGAGGGCGGTCAAGCGATGGTCATATCGTCGGTCATTGGCGATCACCGGACACCATCGTTTCATTTAATTACAGGCGACGGGCAATTGACCGATGAATTGACGGATATCCCCGTCCGCTGTCCAATGTCCATCCGTCCATCCTTTCGTCCGTCGCGTTCGCCCCGTCTCCTGACGTCCCACTGAAAGGGCGCTAATGGGACGACGCGCCCGTCGAAATAATAAACCGCCCGTCCGTCGGATGGCGCCACGAACCGGCTAACTTAGATGGCCGCTGGCCGGATGGCAGAGGGCGCCAATTCAGCGGAAACAGTTGAGCAGAAGAATCGTGTGGGCATCGGTCGCTAGGAGGCGGTGGTGGCGGCGCTATGGGGACGGTGATGAGGCTGAAATGATGCGTTGACAAATGGGAAAAGATGGAAGGAAGGAAGGAAGGAAGGAAGGAAGGAAGGAAGGAAGGAAGGAAGGAAGGAAGGAAGGAAGGAAGGAGGAAGAAGGAAGGAAGGATGGAAGAAGGAAGGAAGGAAGGAAGGAAGGAAGGAAGGAAGGAAGGAAGGAAGGAAGGAAGGAAGGAAGGAAGGAAGGAAGGAAGGAAGGAAAGGAAGGAAGGAAGGAAGGGAAGGAAGGAAGGAAGGAAGGAAGGAAGGAAGGAAGGAAGGAAGGAAGGAAGGAAGGAAGGAAGGAAGGAAGGAAGGAAGGAAGGAAGGAAGGAAGGAAGGAAGGAAGGAAGGAAGGAAGGAAGGAAGGAAGGAAGGAAGGAAGGAAGGAAGGAAGGAAGGAAGGAAGGAAGGAA
Organism: Lumbricus rubellus; assembly: GCA_945859605.1. Lineage (NCBI taxonomy): Eukaryota > Metazoa > Annelida > Clitellata > Crassiclitellata > Lumbricidae > Lumbricus > Lumbricus rubellus. The sequence goes on from OX243827.1 coordinate 7,988,175, forward strand.
GGAAGGAAGGAAGGAAGGAAGGAAGGAAGGAAGGAAGGAAGGAAGGAAGGAAGGAAGGAAGGGAAGGAAGGAAGGAAGGAAGGAAGGAAGGAAGGAAGGAAGGAAGGAAGGAAGGAAGGAAGGAAGGAAGGAAGGAAGGAAGGAAGGAAGGAAGGAAGGAAGGAAGGAAGGAAGGAAGGAAGGGAGGAAGGAAGGAAGGAAGGGAGGGGGGAGGAGGGAGGGAGGGAGGGAGGGAGGGAGAGAGGAAGGTAGTAACCGCTTATATCACGGAGGACACAAGAGTCGGGCAGAGAAGGAGAATAAAGAGAAAATGAGAAGGAAAAAATAATCTAGAATTAATTAAATCTATAGAACAAAACTGAAAATGGCAGGAATTAAGGGAGGCAGAAAACGTAAAAAGGACGGAGTATATAAGGCTACGAATATGATATACACTGGCTTCCAGGCCGATGTCAGTGTAATGCATGTGCATATATATATATATATTTTTTTTTATTTTTTTTTATTTTGTTCATTTATTGACTTGCATGTCACATCAATAAACACATAACAGAAACACGGTGAACGGAAAAAAACCGAACCTCTACAATAATTAAAGAAATTAACCCCAAACATGTAAAAACTATTATTGAGAATAAAACTATTTTATTCCCAGCTATAAACTTAACTAGTCTTTACAATTATACTCTATTCCAGTTAAAACTTGAAGTAATTTAAAATGTTTCAAACAGCGTATATAGCGACTGAACTAACGGAGGTCAACAAGCAGGAATGGCTTGAGCGATCAAGGCAGTTGTTGATGCGCTATCCTGCAAACTTGATTCATTTCAAATAGCCTATAGACCCGTAGACTGAAAATCTGGTCTGTTATATGCAAGAAAACGTTTACAACAAAAGGCAGTGTTTAATCTAGACGTCTCTGGGGGGGGAAAGTTCCCCCCCCCAGGATTGACATTTCCCCCCCAGAAAAATTTGACAAAATTATATTGGTTTTTAGTTACTATTTTCATCGTTGTTTTATATGAAGTGTTATAATATACTGTGATGTTATTTACTATTATATGATTATTATTTATTATTTACTATTATTATAATTATATGATACTATCATGTTGCAATTAGTATAACTTACTGTATATATTTGTATAAACACTACTTTTGCACAACTAAAGACAGATATGACATCCCCTCCAGAAAATTTGACAAAATGCTTATAGTTTTAGTTGCTGTTTACATCATCGTATTACGTGAATTGTTATAATATACTGTAATATTATTTATTATTATATGGTTAATTGTTATAATGTTATTATTTACTATTATAATATATGACACAATCCTGCTAAAATGAGAATAACTTACTGCTAATATTTGTACAAATACTACTTTTGTACAACTGAATGGCTCTCACCAGTGGTATCCTTCAAATTTTAAACTGTAGGCCTAAAATTTCAAAATGTTTGGTCCTATTATTTGAACACATATATAGTAAAACCTAAAAACAACATCATTACTACACATGGTTTTTTGAATTTGGCACCGGTAGTTTATTAGTTCTTGGTTGGTTTGTGTACCATTAAATATGATTTTAGAAAGCATGTCCTGGTCAGCAATTCAGGACCATCTTGGGAAACAGGGTTAAACTGATATAGTGCTGAAAAGTCAGCTTATGTAGGCTACTATTATATTCATGTCTGCATTTATTCCTTAGAATAACTCAGCAACAGGAGAACTGAGCTGTTGAACTCGATACATAAAGATATTTTATTGTAATTATAATCATATATTATATTAGATACTAAAACACTTTTTTTATCAGTACTGAATAGTCTAATGGAGTTATTTTGCTAAAATGGCACCTTTAGAAGAGGAGTCCTACCATTACAGTGTGGAAATAACCTCCCAAAATATATTTGTTAAGTGTTGCTTATATTTATTGAAGTCCACTCTTATAAGCACTGAAAAGTGTACAGGCAGTTTGTTAAGATGACACCTTAAAATGCTACCGGTACCATTGCAATGTGGAAATTCAAAAAGTTTCTGATGAGGCTCTGAAAAAGAACAGGTATTTTGTTAAGATGGTACCTTAAAATGCTACCATTGCAATGTGGAAATTCAAAAAGTTTCTGATGGGGCTCTGAAAAGTACAGGTATTTTGTTAAGATGGTACCTTAAAATGCTACCATAGCAATGTGGAAATTCAAAAAGTTTCTGATGAGGCTCTGAAAAAGTACAGGTATTTTGTTAAGATGGTACCTTAAAATGCTACCATTGCAATGTGGAAATTCAAAAAGTTTCTGATGGGGCTCTGAAAAAGTACAGGTATTTTGTTAAGATGGTACCTTAAAATGCTACCATAGCAATGTGGAAATTCAAAAAGTTTCTGATGAGGCTCTGAAAAAGTACAGGTATTTTGTTAAGATGGTACCTTAAAATGCTACCATTGCAATGTGGAAATTCAAAAAGTTTCTGATGGGGCTCTGAAAAGTACAGGTATTTTGTTAAGATGGTACCTTAAAATGCTACCATAGCAATGTGGAAATTCAAAAAGTTTCTGATGAGGCTCTGAAAAAGTACAGGTATTTTGTTAAGATGGTACCTTAAAATGCTACCATTGCAATGTGGAAATTCAAAAAGTTTCTGATGAGACTCTGAAAAGGTAGAGGTATTTTGTTAAGATGGTACCTTAAAATGCTACCATTGCAATGTGGAAATTCAAAAAGTTTCTGATGGGGAGGGGACACATCCCCCTCCCCATACCCCTCCCCTTGCGGGTCTCGGCGCTACGCGCCTCACGAGCGTCCTTCGGACGCTCGATTGTCTCCCCCCCAGAAACCTGAATTCCCCCCCCAGCGAGTGGGGACTAGATTAAACACTGAACAAAAGGTACGTGATGTCGGAGAACTGAGTCAGCGTATGATATAGGCACGGGACGAATGTGATCAAGCTGTAATTGATTCATCAACTAATCAGTGCCGAGCGCGTCTATGTGTGTGTTTTGAGGCCGAAGGAGTATTTTTGAACACACATTATAACTAACAAATGATTAGTTATCTGAGTCTTGTCCTTTAAGCTGAATTTTCTCCAAATTTTATTAAAATATTCGAATTATATATTACACTAATTATCGTAGCAATAGGAGAGGTTCGGTTTTTTCCCGTTCACCGTGTATATACATGTATGTATGTATGTATGTATGTATGTATGTATGTATGTATGTATGTATGTATGTATGTATGTATGTATGTATGTATGTATGTATGTATGTATGTATGTATGTATATTGGAATGCTGGAGGCGTCTGATGTCAGAGTGCAATCGGTCATTTGTGAGGAGAGCGAAGCATCGGACGTTTGAGTCGAGAGAGCATTCGTCCGAGAGGAGCAGAGAAGCAGAGGCCGTGCATGTGTGGTTGCTAACGGATGGAAAGACGGCGGAAGGAATAGACAGCATGCAGAAGAATAGAGACAGGGAGGAAGAGAGAGGGAAAGAGTAAGAGAAGGAAAGAGGGAAATAGGAAGAGAGGAGAGACGGAGAGAGGAGAGAGGGAGAGAGGGAGAGACAGACAGACAGTGAGACTAAAAGAAATAGCGGGTGTCTCATTGCACAATGTACATATATACTTTCTGCCCTGTCTCTGTCTATCTGTCTCTTTCTCAGTGTGTGTGTGTGTGTGTGTGTGTGTGTGTGTGTGTGTGTGCGTGCGCGCGCATAAAGAAAGTACACACACACACACACACACACACACACACACACACACAACACACACACACTATATAGGCACACAATGTCTGTTATAAGTATTATTTTAAATCAAAGTCAAGCTTTTATAACTCGCTCAAACACGCAAACAATCTCCAAACAGAAGATGATTAAAATAATCCATTCGCGCAATATACGATGCATAGCAAAGATTTTCAGTCACGTCCCCCCCCCCTATCTTTGGATTGGTACCAATGACGTTGATACAGCTGTCACGCAGATACCAGCGCTAAATTATTTTACGAATAATAAAAAAAAACTGCAGCAAAGACCACGTGATCGCACAACACTGTCTCACAGTCAACATGAATTCTCCTCAATAGATATCGCTGCTGACTTGGGCAAGCATGCAGGTCTCTTGAACATGCATGCGCTGACTTGTTGAGGTCTTCAGACTTTTACGAAGGCGACATATTTCTGTTGATACCTCCTCAAGCACATTCCACATACATGCAATGTCATGCATACTACATGCAGGCAAACAAGCATGCACTATAACTAACTGCACATGTGTTTATCGCTATTATCTGGCCTTATAAGCTAGTTAAGAATTTATTGTTCATGAAGCTGCTTTATTTTCCAGTCGGCCGTGCTGCATATTTCTAATCCAATTCTCTCATGTAGCCCTGGCTAGCGGGGCCCCTTTTGGGTCTCCTGGGCGAGCCGACATATTGCATAACTGATGTATAATTACACTATCTGTAATGAATGTGTTGGTTGCCGATTAAAAATGTTATGTTATGTTATGTATCACAATTATATAATTATATGTAATTTATTCACATTTGTGTTTATATAATAAATAAATATATAATTTGGTATAGCCTACAATGGCCGTATTTAGTGGGGGACACTGGGGGTGTTTGAGGTGTTTGAGCACCCTCCCCAGATGAAATAATATAAAAATGAAGCTATGTGTTTAATAACTACAAATAAGTAAGAACTAGGGGGTTGCTAGTTTTTAAGCTCTCGTTTATATATGTGACATCTTGCAATAGATTAGAATTAGATCATGCATGAGGATGATCTAAATCTAATCACGATGATGATCTAATCAGGCAGATACACATACAACAGAAGACAGACAGAGACAGAGACAGACAGACAGTAGGCCTACAGAGAACGCGAGAGACAGAGAGACAGAGATATATGTGGTACTGCATGGCCACCTAGCCATGTGTTCCGAGGCCAAACAAATGAATGAAGTCACTAACACTTGAGGCTCATGTCAATGACATGCTCTGCATGTGAGGATAATTATAAGCTAGAATATATAAAGCGAATTTTAATTAATATTTTATATAATAATTATGTGTAGGGTCTATAATAGTCTTGTGTGTGCACAAGTAGGCTATTTATCATGATTACCTGCAACATATATATATATATATGTATAATATATATATATATATTATATATAAAACTGGCTTGAGAGAATATCTGTGCTATATATACATATATGTGGCAAAGATTCCTGCTATATATATATATATATATATATATATATATATATACAGAAATATGATTTATACATTATATATATATACATATATATATATATATATATATATATATATATATATACAGAGATGTATATGGAAAACTGTATAAAAATGCTATTTATATACGTCAATATAATTTCTCTATATACATCTATATGGCAAAAATGCAATATATATATATATATATATATATATGTATATATAGCGTGTGTATATATGCGGTCATATATACAAACGAAAGCAGAGGCCTGTAGGCTGTTTCTATAGATCGTACACGATTTATCGCTAAGTTCGTGGTCGCCGTTGGCAACGAGCGAAAACAGAAATCCTTTGAACGCCTATACACAGCCTTGTAATGCGCGGCTATTGATAGCAACAGCGCGTCTGTAATGTTGGCGTCGCTAGGTCATCAGCGTTGACATAAACAGACGTTATATTATTATTGTACATGTTTTGCTGCTGCTGGACAGTGTTGTCTTGTACTTCAAACGAATTTAAAACAAATAGGATAACTTTCTGTATCGTAACATCGTCAACGATTCTCAATTCGGGAAGAAATGGAGGCAAGTATAATTATTATATTCCGCACTTTATTGACAATTCTGTTTGTATTATACGGGTGTTCAATATTATTATGGTAAGAGTGCATGAAAGGTTGAATCCTGTGACTGTTTTTTTTAGCCGTGTATACAATATACATGTCATGTACATGCATGGGTGGTAAAACTGGTCAACTATAATTATATGCTTTTGGTTGTCCCATGTATGAATGTATGTAAGTATGCAGGTAAGTTTAGGCTTATGCATGTATGCAATATGTTTATATGTGTGTATAATATGTATGCATTTATGTATGTGCTAGTTACATACATACAAGTCTTAGTGGGGCGCGGTGGTGTAGTGGTGGCGTCGTTGCCTTGGAGCCGGAAGGTTCGAGGTTCGAATCCACCTCACCGCGTAAGGACCTTGGGCAAATCCTTCACTCACAATTGCTCAGCGCTTCGGCGTGAAACTCCGATGCAGTGTCCGCTCTGCGTTCCGGAGCGCCTCTGAGTAGAGAGAGCTTGAATAGCACACACACACGCACACACATACACACATACATATTATATATATATATCTTTTCTTAATTTATAACACTTGCAGGATGAAGGTATACAGGATGAAATGGCGCAGGATGAAGTCAACTCCAAAAGAGAACGTGAGTGTCATCATCGCAATCGTCATCATCATCATCATCATCGTCGTCGTCATCATCATCATCATCATTATCATCATAATCATCAACAACACCATAACCGTCATTATGACAATCATTGCCAGAGCTGGAGTAAGATAGTTAGCGTAAGAGTTGGAGTTAAGCTAGGTTAGAGTTTAATAAAAGTAAGAGTTGGAGTTAAGGCTATAATAGTCAGAACATATATCCTATAATAGTCAGAGACGCTCTATAAAATTAAATGGTTGAATGCGCTACAGAAATGCAGGAGGTCTTTAACCTCTTCGACAAGAACAACGATGGTTCAATCGACATCAAGGAACTCGGAGATGGTCTGAGAGCTCTCGGGTCCAATCCAACAGATGCGGAAATTCGAGAAATGATGAAAGAGGCAGACAGCCAAGGTATAAACCACATCACCTTATCCACATCATTGCAGATGTAAGCATTGCATCTACTTATTTAAGCACTCATCTCAATGCTAAATCTGTTTCAAACTCGCAACATTAAGGTGTTGTAGAGGAAAGATAATTATCTTTAACGCTGACGAAATATAAGTCTATTCGTTTCTTGAAACTGTCTTGAAATAACTTGAGCACAATAATTATTCTTCAGTTTCATTGCACAAGACTGCTGCTGCTGCTGCATAGCTGTGTCGACAAACCCAAACTATAGGCTATTCAATCAATAATTATTGATAAAGCTATAATCAATAATCAATCAATAATTATTGATAAAGCTATAATCAATAATCAATCAATAATTATTGATAAAGCTATAATCAATAATCAATCAATAATTATTGATAAAGCTATAATCAATATTCAATCAATAATTATTGATAAAGCGCCTCTTAACATGTCTAGTCCCACTTGATTATTCAAAAAGTCCAATGTCAATTTAACTGTCTCAGGATTAATAAAATGATCGATTGGTTGATTGGTTGATTGATTGATACCAAATTTACTACACCTGTATGGGCCTACAATCATGTAAAGTATAAGTGGTAATGTGTTTGGTTAGATTATGACTGACTGACTGATTGATCGACTAATTGATTGCAATTGACTGACAACTGATTGATTGATTGATTGAATGATTGATTGACATCACGCTTAATATATCTTACACATTATTTATCACGGCTCTATGGAAGTCATCATTATATAGCGCCTGCATGTGTATGTGTGCATATGCAGTGAATCCGAACGGACGGATAGAGTTCAACGAGTTCTTTGATCTGATGTCTGGTCACGTGAAGAGCATAGATGAGGAGCAGAGCAGCCTCAGGGAAGCATTCAGATGCTTCGACCGCAGCGGAGATGGACGTATCGATAAGAAAGAACTACGACAGGTAGGAAAACGTAAAGGGCGCTACATAAATTCTGATTTATTGATTGATTGATTGATTGAAGCGCCAATCAGATTCATTTAATGAACGAATGAATGAATGGATTGTTTGATTGCGTGAGTGAATGTGCGTGGGTGAACGTGTGAGTGAATGTGTGTGAATGAAGGACGGTGATTGATTGATTGATTGATTGATTGATTGATTGATTGAGTGAGTGAGTGAGAGAGAAACTTTAACCCTGTCAATCAAGTCAGACATTCACATATTCGTTAAGTCAGTCATTCAGTGATTCGTTTATTCTTCAATCAATCAATCAGTCAGCCAATCATTCAGCCAGTCATTCAATCAGTAATTCAGTCAGACAGTCAGTCAGTTATTCAGTCAGTAAGTCAGTCAATCATTCATTTAATCATTCATTCATTCATTCATTCATTCATTCAGTCAGTCAGTTAGTCATTCAGTCATTCATTCGTTAATTCATTCATCCAGTCAGTCAATCAGTCATCTAACGTTGTTTACTTGTAGGCCTTGATCAGCGTTGGATTGGGTCAATTAACAAACGAAGAAGTGGACGAACTGTTTGAACAAGCCGACAAAGACAACAGCGGTTTCATCGACTACCAAGGTTTGATCCAACTATATAACTATCAAACTATCCAACCATCCAACTATCCAACTATTTCAACCATCCAACTATTCAACTATCCAGCCATCCAACTATCCGACTATTCAACTATCCATGCAATGCTATCAAAAGTTGGATATTTTATAGCGCCGCTTCTAGAACCCATGAATTATTGATGAATGGACCGTCTTTAATTCAAGATTATTCGAATGCCTCGTTTAATATATTTAACTAATTACAAGAAAAAAGGTGTTGCAGACAGACGAGAGAAGAAAAACGAATGCAGAGACGATGTGTGTAGTACACTGTACAGTATAGGTCGCAGTATAGGTAATAATTTATCTAACCATCTAACTATCCAACCATCCAACTATCCAACCATCCAACTATCTAACCATCCAACTATCCAACCATCCAACTATCCAACCATCCAACTATCCAACCATCCAACTATCCAACCTTCCAACTATCCAACCATCAAGCCATCCAACTATCCAACCATCCAACTATCCAACCTTCCAACTATCCAACTATCCAACGATCCATGCAATGCAATCGACGATCGATATTTTTTATAGCGCCGCTTCTAGAACCCATGAATTATTGATAGATGGATCGTCTTTATTCAAGATTTTTCCAATGCCTCGTTTAATATATTTAACTAATAACAAGAAAAAAGGTGTTGCAGACAGACGAGATATGAAAAAGGAATGCAAAGGTGATGTGTGTACTGTGTACAAAGATTGTCTTTATTCAAGATTATTATTATTATTATTCCAAAGTTTAACGTCATCCTATGGCAGCAAAGGCCGTTGACGACAATACAATATAAGTGTACACAGTACACTAGTACACAGTACACATAGTTGGAAGGTTGGATAGTTGGATGGTTGGATAGTTGGATGGTTGGATAGTTAGAGGGTTAGATAAATTATTACCTATACTGCGACCTATACTGTACAGTGTACTACACACAGCATCTCTGCATTCGTTTTTCTTCTCTCGTCTGTCTGCAACACCTTTTTTCTTGTAATTAGTTAAATATATTAAACGAGGCATTCGAGATATGAAAAAGGAATGCAAAGGTGATGTGTGTACTGTGTACAAAGATTGTCTTTATTCAAGATTATACGAATGCCTCGGTTAATATATTTGATTAATTACAAGAAAAAAAGGTGTTGCAGACAGACGAGATATGAAAAAGGAATGCAGAGATGCTGTGTGTACAGTACAGTGGCGGCGCCAATATTATGGGTCGCAGTAGGTAATTTGACCTGTCCATTTTAACCTTCACCGTCCTGCTTTGAATGACCTGCAGATATTTTCTTGAATTTGTATGATCTCCCTTGCATTAATTTCTTCGACCTGCTGAATTACTCCCAATGTCTCCCATGACCCTGACGCGATCTGCCCAAATTGTAGCCTATAAATTATAGCCTAGTTGTCGCTGCCACTGGGTGTGACTTTTCAAGCCTCATATGCTGTAACTGCCCTATAATGATGAATGACCTGTTCAGCACGATCTTGAACAGAAGTTCTAAGGAGTAGATGTCTTGAAGAGGAGCTACATAAAGTTTATACTGACTGACTGACTGACTTACTGACTGACTTACTGACTGACTTACTGACTGACTGACTGACTGACTGACTGACTTACTGACTGACTTACTGACTGACTGACTGACTGACTGACTGACTGACTGACTGACTGACTGACTGACTGACTGACTGACTGTCTGACTGATCGATCCACCGATTGATTGATTTTCTTTATCGATTTTCAGAGCTGGTCGCAGTTCTTACCAACAGCAACAAATGATCGATTGTTGATGAGGAGCCAACAACTTTAGCTCAATGGAAGATGAAGACGCTGCATATGATGATGCACCATCATCATTCTCAGCAGCAGCAGCAGCAGCAGCTGAGCATCTTCCACAGCGGCTGAACATGACAAACATTGAACAATGCTTTCCTATCTTCTATCGATTAGAAAAAACCAACTATTCTTTGCTGGTTGTCTACTTTTTTAGTTAACTGTTTTTTTATTCGTAGATTTTTTATTCGTAGATTTTTCTCTACATTATCTTCAAAGACTTCTTTTGTGAGAAAAATTCAAAAGTTTTATGTTGGATTGACGAATGATTCAGTAAAATCAATAATAACGTTAGTCAAACTATCTCAGTGATTCTAATTTGTTTCAAGTTCAACCACCGTGTAGCCTATCAGTTCTAATTTAGCCTTAGAAAGTGCAGCGTAGCCTAATCCAATTAGTTTTTTTATGTATAGACCAGATCAAGTAAACTAAAATCTATAATATAATCTAATCTGACCTCTGCCATGGCAGCCTGACTCGGACTGCCTTCTGCCCAGTGGCGTAGCAATAGGTTGTGCAGCTTGTGCAGTGCACAAGGGCCCCGGCTGTCAAGGGCCCCCGGGGTCAGAGTAAATTTTGTACTTTTAAGGATATATACTGAGAATGTATTCAAACCTACATGTAGGCCTACGTACAGCGTACACAGCACACACTCAATAATTTTATGGGCTTACCTGGAAATTATATACTTTTAAATTATCGTGCGGCACTCTCTTTCTGTCCCCCAAGTTATGTCTAAGTCTTATTTAAGTGGCGCTGCTATGCGTCAAGCACGAGAAGAACGTGTAAAGAAGACTCGCCAAAATACAAAAAATTCCGGATTTATGCCTGCGGAGAGCGAGCTTGCAGTGCCTTGTACCGATGACTACATTGGGAGCAGTAGCGTAGCAATAGGTCGTGCAGCAAACATGGAATGATGGAATAACCCCTCAGGTTGTTCACCACTCTGGCCATCTTTCCCGCCTTATTAAATACCTAATTAACATTCAAACCACGCTTGACGCGTACAACTGCGAACGTTCTGTTCACAAAAGTACATCTACGTATACTCCCTCACCTACAAAAATAAATTCAAAATCTCGTTTAAAACTTACCACGGCCTTTAAAATTTATTCGGACGTCCAAAACACATTTTTATTTGGTATCTTAAACGTCCTCGATTAGTTTTCACCCTTAAATAATGCTGCTTTAATAATTTAGGAGATACATCTGTGTTGAAAAGCGTTCTTCGCATTCGCTAGATGGCAGAGCAGTTTCTTAAACTGTCCACAAAACGACCTGAGATTGATCTAACTGCATTCGCTAGATGGCGATGGTGAGATTGAAAAACACCGTAAACCGACAAAATCTGATCAAAGTGAATCTTACACAGCACGTGTTTATCGCGATTTCAACAAATTTAATCGAAAATAAGACTGGATATGAACTTACCGCTTTAGGAAACATCTACCGTCGTCGGAAATAAGGTAATCTATAACTTTACCGTCGTACGTTCAACGTTAGCTCCATACATTGACCAACTGTTTGCATGTGTCCAACCCGTGTGTAACGTGAAATGCCAAACTCAGCCAAAAACGTCTTGCTGAAAACGTCTTCGCATTTTGGACATACATCTATATTTTCCAAAAGTTTTGATCATCACCACAAAACTTTAATGATTATTTCAACGACTCGAAAATACATGGAAAATGTGTTTTGGAGATCTATGGTTGAGAAATAACTGAGAAATTTTGATCGAAGTTTGTGAAGAAAGTACCACGGAGTCTATATTAAAACACTGGTTACTCATTGTCAAAGCGAGCGTCGCGTCACCTGTTGATGCGAATAGGGAAAACGAAAGTGCCTGAAATAGAAAACGAGCAACCTAGAATCCTAGATTATATTATTAAGTTTCGCACAGCGGATAGAAAGGTCAATTTTGTAAGGAATATTATAATATGTCTATGGCCTATATTATAAAGAAATGCTTCATTTGCATTCGCAAGGTGGAGGAATAGTTCTTTCCAAAATTGGCTATTATACATAATATACATTTTCAAGAAGTTTTGACATTTGCGTCTAAATTTACAATACAATACAATTAGTCATTTGTATCGCGCTTTAACAAAAAACAAGTCTTGCACAAGAGTGCGCTTCACTAAAATTTATTTATAATGCATTGAAAATAAATGAGTTTTTAACTTTGATTTAAACTGTGAAATAGATGAGCATTGGCGAATGGAGGTCGGAAGACTGTTCCATTCTTTAAACTTGCAGGATCGAATACAGGACTTGAAACTATTAGGAGTTGGTGTGCTATGGGGGTCTGGGAGTTGAGAAATAACTGAGAAATTGAGGTAGATAGTTGGTTAAGGTACACAATTTCAACCATAGATTTAAAGAAATCTGCAATCTATGCTAGCTGTATATTGATAATATTGTATTATCGCTCTTTTCGTGACCGCGAAATGGCATACAATTAGATATATTGTTTTGTAACTGATGCACTTTATTTCAGACAAACTAAAGTTTCTGATTAGAAATGGACGAGGTAATTAATATTTATTGGACAAAATGGTTCGCCTGACATGTTTCATTAACTTAGCTAACTCGGCCGACAAACGGCGCGAAGTAAATCCCCGAAACCCCACACTGGATCCGGTAAACACGCACACTTCATGCCCGTACTCCAAACAATATGGCTGCCAACGAATGCCGTAAAATTAGAACGCGACCGATCGACGACATCGCAACATGTAATTAATTAATGCAAAGCGTGAGGGTCGGTTAGGGCTCAGGTTAGGCGCCGTGAGGGTCGGTTAGGGTTAGTTTTAGGGTTAGTGCAGTCATTCTGCTGAAATTGAAGCCTCCTTGAATTTTCGCGGAAATATTAGGCCGCATGTCGGGCCGCTCTGTTATGCACGCATCTACGGTGGCCATATTGTTTGGAGTACGGGCATGAAGTGTGCGTGTTTACCAAAACCCGATTTCCTAAAAGCATTTTTACAGAGAGCGACCGAGCTCCCGAAAACCTATTCAGAATTCATTTGGATGCATGACAATAATGACATATAAATTAGCGTTGTTGATTACACAGTTTAGTTTAAAAAATTCAGGTTGCGCTTAGAAAATCAATTTGGTTATCCAACTATTATTTGTTTCGGTATTCGGGCCGCATAAGTAAATGATCAGATGACAATTAAAGGCTTTTGAAAAAGCTGCTTTCTCAATCATAGGCCTGATACCAATTAAAAGTAATTTGAGCAGTGCTGTTACGTACTGCAATTTATTTATGTTAGTCCTTCCAATTGCCTGCTGCTCTGTACTTTCACAATCTAGGATATACACTAGACTGTTCAGAAAAAAATAATTTTGCATGAATGACACGCATAGGGTCTTAAAATGTGACATTTATGCACACAATTAACCTACCAAAATTCTAAATCCATATCTCAATGGCAAATGACCCCTCAACAGGGTGTAACTTCTTCAAATAGTGCGAAGAAAAGCGATATTTGTGAAAAATTCTGTTATTCTTTAGAAAATAGTTCTCTGCTATTTCTCAGCTTTTCCACTCCATGTTACTGTTATTCCATGAATACTTATCTTACTTTATTTCCTTATATCATTTATTTATTGTTATAGTAGGCCTAGGCATTATCTATGATTTATATTCAATGCTGATTGATGACGCTATTTATTGGGTAACTTGGACAGAAGACATCACACATCAGGCAATGCCCAAAGTTGCCCCGGCCAAAAGGTAGTGGGTAAGCCTATCAATGTCAATGATCCTATTCTGTACACAACTTCTGTATGAGGCTCAGAGACCAGCTCCTCCATTGAGCAAGGCATTATGGATGAATTCTGCCCTGAGGCAACCCTTGTGCATTTTGATGGTAAGCTGCTGCCAGGTGATGAGAGTGCTAATGCTGATCGCATGGTGGTGGTTGTGTCTGGCTTAGGAATTGAAAAAAGCTTCTAACCATTCCAAACTGCCTGGCTCTGAAACTGCTTTCCTACTGTGGAATGAAAGTGCTGAAATACTAAGAGATGAGCAAAGGGGTATCAGAATGGTTGGCTTGTTTGACACAATCAGTGGTAACACAGGAGTTCACAATGGCACAAATTAGGTGTTGCTCAAAAGGTCTTTGACAAACACCTATTATTCTTGTTTGCAGACATAACAGGTCTGAATTAAATGCAGCACGCGGTTTCTGATTTGCTCTTTATCTTCAATGGGCTTCGAATTGCAGTTTTCACCAGGTTCAGACGTCAGTTACCTCTCACTGACCATAACAAATTTGTTTATTTTTGTAAGGATACAAAAGGCTGTTCTCTGGATTACAGTGAGAAAGTATGGCTATAGAGCAGAACCATCAAGCTGTAGTTCAGCTTTATGTGAGGTGATCCATGTTGGTGATGTTGACAGCATCCAATTCAGTCTAAATGGTGCATATCAAAGGGCATTTAATAGTGCTTGAAGATACATCTTTTCCGATGAATGTCGCTCTGTATGTTGAGACATGGTTCACTGCACCCATCACCTTGGATGCTCTTTACAATAATTATATGAATGCTATACAACATGGAACAATTTCATAGCATTGAGAGCCAAACTTCAGATGTAGCCTTTCACAAAATGAAAAGGTTTCTCTGGTATATAGACTATTATGTCAGCGAAGAATTGGCAGGACTGTCATTACACAAGCCACAGATGAAAACTGATTTAAGGATTGTTGATCCAAAAACCTTCAGGTCATTTCAGTATAAAACTTTATCAGAGTTCATGACACAGCAATCGATGCATCTATTTGCTACCCCAAAGTCGGTCAAGATTTTCTCTCTTATGATCTCAAAATGTGCATTAGACGAGAAGGTTAGCGACAGTGACATTCCAAGAACACCGTTGCTGCATGCACTTTCTGTTATTAGGCCTAATGACTTTGGTGGGCATGCAGTAAAGTTAGCATCTAGGCCTAATTTTAACTTGGTCCTCACATATGATGAGCTGCAACGTCAGCTCATCTTCCAAGTGGCTGAACACCATCGATAGCCTACTGCTACGCGGCAGATTTTCACTCCTCAGTCACAGTTAGACATTATTTTGATATCGGAAAAATAAACGCAACTACCTTGTATTGTTTCACAATACTGCATGGAACACACTTTTATGTTTGACCATCTTCATTGGCTTCCCTTATTGCTCTGACTCAACTCAAGGTTTCTGGCACTAATTTACTTGCCTCATCCGAAACCAGTTTTCAGTTTTTTCCTCTGTCACTTCTCTTCGCCCGCTCCGCTCTTTTGACTGGCATGATCTCCTCATCCCACGAGCTGTAGGACCACCATTGTTAAAACTTGGACCTTTGCTCTCAATGGCCTGCACTGTGGAACCAGTTTCCTCCTTCAACGCTTTCTCCTTATAAACTGGTGACCGAAGTGCCTCTTTTAATTGTCTTAAAGCCACTTGCTACTCTCTTGGTCTAATGCACTGGGAGCGCCTCTGATCGGTGTGCACTGTGAAAGGCGCTATATAAATGTATAGACATGATACAATACAATGACTTGTATGTTTACTGTAGCCTGTAACCTATTGTGTGGCAGTAAATGATACAATGCAATAAATTTGTGATTTTTTAATTTTTAAGAAAAATCGCACTTTTTGAAAACTTCACTAGCTTTGAGGGGTCACTTAACATGATCCCAGAGTCATAAAATTTTACTGAGTGGTTCATGACACCAAATGTCACAAATCCAGAGGGTATGCGAGGTGATTAGTTGAAATTATTTTTTGACCATAGGAAAGCTGAACACTCTAATATACACGTTATTAAAATAGTACGACAAGTGACTACTTTTTGAAAATCATTGGCAATAAACTTAGACTTGCTATCCATTGTCTGAGTTTCTAAAATTACTGATAAATACTTGCGTTGTAACATGAAAGTTCTGTTGTATTAAAGTTTCTGTGTATAATTTTCGTTTACAGCCTCTGAAGATTCGAATACGAGACATAAATCCTCACATAGTTTGTTCTCTCTGCGCTGGATACTTCATCGAAGCGACGACCATTACAGAATGCCTTCATACATGTAATAATTACAATACATTACTATGTAATAATTACATTACCATGTAATAATTACAATACATTACCATGTAATAATTACAATACATTATCATGTAATACAAGTTTACATTACATTACCATGTAATAATTACAATACATTACCATGTAATACAATACGTTACCATGTAATAATTACAATACTTTATCATGTCAGGATTACAATTTACATTACTATATAATTATAACACTGAATATAGCAGATGTGCATGCTAGTATTGCGGTAGCTATGTTGTTACGTTGTAAGCTGTATTTATTTATTGGGGACATTTTATGTAGCAGTCTGGTTCACAAACCGTTCAAACAGTCTCTGCTACTCAGAAGTGCTCCCGACGCTGGCACAGCATAAAAGTACAGTTTTGAGTGGAATAAGGAAGTGTTTCAGTTAGAGTCGCAGGAAACAAACGTAGCTCTTGTGGAAGCCTAGTCCACGGCCAACCACAGTACTATTGGTACTCATGCTCAACAATATGATTGATGTCTTTGTGAACTAGACATTTTCATTTTTGCATCATACCTGAATATTTAAACGCTTTGTGCAGGCTTTCAAACGATCTGTGTAGTAATTTTGCTGTGTTTTGTTTGGTCAGTCTGCAAGAGTTGCGTGGTGAAGTTTCTTCAGAACAGCAAGGTCTGTCCACAGTGCAGCTTGAAGATCCACGAGACGCAGCCTCTGATGAATCTGAAAGCAGATCGCGTCATGCAGGACATCGTTTTCAAACTCGTTCCTGGTCTCTATGAAGGTCAGTTTGGATGAGAAGTCATTCACTGCGAGTGTAGCTGAGTATCTGGCATGATAACCAGTTTTAATTGGAATGATAACCAGTTTTAATTGACATGAATAGCCAGTTTTAATTGGTGTGAAAACCAGTTTTAATTGACATGATAGCCAACTGGTTTTAATTGGCATGAAAACCAGTTTTAATTGACATGATAACCAGTTTTAATTGGCGTGAAAACTAGTTTTAATTGACATGATAGCCAGTTTTAACTGGCATGAAAACCAGTTTTAATTGGCATGATAGCCAGTTTTAATTGGCATGAAAACCAGTTTTAATTGGCATGAAAACCAGTTTTAATTGGCATGAAAACCAGTTTTAATTGGCATGAAAACCAGTTTTAATTGGCATGAAAACCAGTTTTAATTGGCATGATAACCAGTTTTAATTGGCATGATAACCAGTTTTAATTGGCATGATAACCAGATCTGTTCAGGTTGTTGTGTTCATGCTCAACGTTTGCAATGTTTGTAACCTGAATTAATGTGAGCAAATTGTCTTGTCTTAAACTCTCCTCGGTCGAAGGGTTGTAGGGGCCCAGTAGCGCATTGGATAACACGCTGAGAGAGCGAGAGGTAGAGTTCAAGCCCCCATTGGGTAGACATGCTTTGTAGGCTGCTATTAGCTATGTTAATTAAGATTACTGCATAACTTGTACATGTATGTGAAACGCACTGGTGCGTTTGCAGGTGCTTAATTAAAGAAAAATTATTATTATTATCATTACTTCAAGTTTCTCCCTCTTTTTCTGTCCTCTGTCTCTGTCAGCACCCGATCGAATGACATTTCCATCTAGGTTCTGTTGTTGGCGATCCATCCATTCCATCCAACCTGCTATCACCACCACACCTTTATATCAAATAGCCTGAGATTATTTATATTGATTTAAAAGTATGACAGATACTAATTTAAGATCGATATGATGTGGAAATTACCCAGCATCAGAATTTAATTTTCTTATAAATGTGAAATTGTTTTATTATAGACGAGGAAAAGCGGAAACAGGACTTCTACAAGTCTCGAGGTTTAATCAGAGAGCAAAAAGAAGGTGTGTGCTTTGTGGAACTAGATCATGATTTAGTTTGCAACTGGTCTAACAGAATTTCTTATTTATTTGGCAATTTAATTTTTTTTAATCCTATGAAAACTTTCATTTATGCTGACATTGCAACGGTGAAGACAGCATCTGGCTGACTTTTTATGTTCTCTGCCTCTCTGACAAAACTAGTTTTGGCTAGATTATAATTATTGTTTGTATAATTTATATGTTTGTTACACTATGTGTATTTGTGGATAACGGATATTGTAGAGCCTTTCAGAGTACCGTTATTATTATTATTATTATTAAATAAATTTATAACGCGCGCAAGGCCACACCGAAATGTGAATCTGTGTTGCGGATAGTCAGCCGCCAAAGGAAGATTCAGTCAGAGATCGATGTGCTTAAAATCCAAGGAGAAGTAGTGAGTTTTAAGGTGCGTTTTGAAGGAAGGAAGTGAAATAGAGCTTCGATGAGAGAGCGGAAGCTGATTCCACTCTTTGGGTGCAGAGGAATGGAATGCACGCGAGCCCATAACTTTTTTGCATCGAGGTTCAGCTAAAAGATTTGTACCAGATGAACGCAAGCAACAAGGAGGAATGTAAGGAGTTAGTAGTAGGAAGGGACTGCTGTGTTTCTCTTACTATGTTTTATTGTTGTGTCAAATATTTTGTAGAAGACTCGAATTCATCAAATCGTCTGTCAACCGTCTACACCGATCCTGAAGCTCATTACTACCGCAACGATGAAATGGTTTCCTTCTGCCTGGAAAAATACCAGTATGTTGATTTTTATCTATAAAAACAGTGGGGTGTAGTTGTGGCGTCGTTGCCTTAGAGCCGGAAGGTTCGAGGTTCGAATCCATCTCGCTGCGTAAGGACCTAAATTTAGCAAGTCATTCACTCACAATTGCTCAGCGCTTCGGCGTGAAACTCCGATGCAGTGTCCGCTCTGCATTTTGGAGCGCCTCTGAGTAGAAAGAGCTTGAGGGGGCGCTATTACAAGTGCACATACAAGCAAACAAAACGAAATGTAATAATAATTTTCGTTTAATTTCAAACTGACACAACGCGGAATGATTACAATTCGTAGTTATTATGGGGGTTGAATTTAACTGTCGGCAGCCTACAGAATGCCCATCACGTTCCATTACTGATTTTACCAATGTCATCTGTTGAATGTTCAAGTGGATGAATTTGTTAATCGGTTAGAATTATCATAAACTGGTTTCATAAAGTATTGGTAATCAGTTACAATTGAAATTGGCTGCTGTTTGTTTATTTGTTTAGTTAACTAATTAATTAAATTGCTAATCAATTAGAATTAATAGCAAATCTTGTAGTTAATTAATTCAAATTAGAAGTAGCTGACAGGCCTGTTTTTAAGGAATTTTTAGAACTGCACAACCCCTTCTTTCCTTTACCATCTTCCATGGTAAATTACTTCCAATCGGAGGACAATGACCACTTTTGCTACTTTTAACTGTACAAAAGTGCTTCTACTACTGCATAAGTCCATTTAGAAATTAGAACTGCACATTTTGTGTACAACTGCACGTTAAAAAAGCCCTGGTAGTTGATTGTCTAGAATGTAATCAATTAGTTAATCCACCTCTGTTTTGATGTGGATAGGTTTGCAGGTGAGGATGTTAATGGTTACCATTTGCCGTCACTGGCTTACAAGTTCATTCGTTGTTCGATCCGGACGTGTGTCTTTCACGTTAAGCAGTTGCTACGCAATAAACTTTCCATTCCTGAACACCTTTCGCTGGACGTCATCTGTGGAAAACGCATTCTTAGCGATCTGTGGACGCTGAAGCAAGTCTGGCTGTCACAGTGGACAGCGGAAAAGGTAACGTCAATTAGGATTAGTTGCAGCAGGGAGGGATAGAAAATACGATTTTTACGTAATGCGCACTTGTTATAGTTGCCCCTTCAAGATTTTTATTGGGCTGCGCTTCCGACTACAGCGCGGACACTGAATCAGAGTTTCATGCTGATGCACATGAGTAATTGCAAGTGAAGGACTTGGCCAGGATCCCTACGCAATGGCTTGATGTGGATTCAAACTTGCAACCTTCAGTGATATCACCAGTGATATTTTAATTCTTTTAATAATTTTACATATAGTTCTTATTCTCTTCTGCAGGTCCTAATTCCACTTCTTATTCTATTCTCATTCTTAAAATAATTTTCATTCTACTTCTGCTGAATGAAAAGACAATAATTATTATTCTTATTCTACTTCTTATTCACGAAAATATCACTGTGTTGCACCTTGTCTGTGGAATGGTGTGACTGCTGCTTTCATTCGCTTGATGTTTCCTTTGTAGTGCACATCTCCGATGATGTTATTTTATCGAATACAACCGAACACAACACCAACTACAGCGAAAACATCAACATGACATAATAATTTTTAATGAACAATTGTGTAAATTTATGTGGTTTAATAAGGCTTAACCAGTGTTTGACAGTAACAGATTTTGCTTTGGAGATGGATTGATTTGATCACGGATTCTTTTGCAGAGCAAGTCACAAAATTTTGCTGGTTTACGCAACAATGTTGCAAATTTGTATAAATGTAGTTGAGAAGTAAATTTGTAGTAAAAACAGTGATGTGTCTTTTGTTTTGAGCATTGTTACAATGTTGGTATGAAAGTTTACTGAGAAATACATGCACATGTAAAAATATGTAGCATGAAAGGAGTTGTTAAATGTAGTTTTGTAGATTGCTCCTCTGCGAGTTTTTGACAGAATAACTGAAGAGACAAAACTGATTTTACGTGATTTAGTTTTTTAATTTTGAGTGCAAGATGTCTTCAGAGATTGTAGAGCAACATATAAGTCGATGTTTTCATTACGGAGACATTAAAGGACTAAGTTAGGGTCTGATGATTTTCTGTTCCTTTCTCCATAGCGCTTCCCCACTGCTCCCACACTGTTTAAACCTTAACCTATGGCACCCATGCTTCTAAACTAGCATCAAGAACAACAAAATGGACATTGATGCTGTCTTGTATTTGACTATAGGTAACCTTCGCTTGCTAATGTAATTTATGGCTTGTTTTAAAGCTATAATAGTCAAATGGAGTATTCAAAGTTTAGAAGGACATTTTCAATGGTATCAATGACAGTGCACATTATTGCACAGTAGCCTAGTATTTCGTGGCAGCGAGGCAATAGTTCATTCAGGCTAACTTACGCTTAGCCGTTACTATAAGGTGCTTTATTACTGTGTCAATATGTTTTTGGTTAAACAAATTTTACGCTAGAATGGTGAAATGCCTGATTTTATACTGAAGACATTCGAAACTATCACAATATCAACCAGGACATGACTCAATATCAAACGCACTAGCAAACCACGCCTACTGCTTACGTATATGTCAACGAACTTTTACATTGTCCTTACGCTGTGCGAATTTCCGACGCTCTCGGTGATGTATTTTTTCGTGTAGGCCTATTCCCAAAATGACCCTCTAGGAGGGGGGGAAGTCTAGGCCTACTGGCCTAACATCAAGGGTATTTACTCTGACGCACTTTTCGTATTTATATCTATGCGAATGTTTCCGCGTAAGAGGTCGTTGCATCGAGGTTGGTATCCTCTTCGGCTAATTTTAGCGCTCTATTTTTAGATATGACGAGATTAGCGCATCAGCTCGCACTCTCATTGGCTGGCGGTGGTCACGTGACGCCAGCAAGGACCGTTGAAGATGGACATTATATAAGATGGCCGATGTTGTTTGTTTGTAAAAGGAATTTATCGGGTTGTGTTGTAAATTGACAACAAATTGTGGTTGTTTGAAGGGATTTTTCGACGTAGAAATGACATAGCCAAGCGACTGTTATATATACGCTGTCGTGCTTCAGGTTGGAAACTCGATGAAGCGGAGGTTCCCTTCGAAATTCTGAGGTCGAAAATATCTGGGTCAAAAAGTACTTTGTGGCGACGAATGATTAGTCCGCCAGCGATACTAATCCAAAGAAATTACCCGATAGAAGTTCATTAGGTTGGTATTTGAAACCATGTTTTATTTAGAAATGTCTACGGTTCGATTCGGCACAGCTTTTACTGTTTAAATGGAATTTTGTTGGTCGCCAAGTGATGGGCGTTTCTGCCATTTCCAGGTCATTGTTTGGGCGAACTGCGTATAACAATAGCCTACTGCCCTACTGGGATTGATAACGCAAGCGCTCTATAGTTTCGCGTTTAATATGTAAGCAGTCGTTAACATTTGGCTTTCGAATATTTTTTCGAAATCTGATGCGTAATAATGAATATTTTACCCCTTGCAAACTCCATAAACTTAGAAAATTTCATAAATATGCACTTGCACTGAGAATGCAATCTGTGTTTTATGGTTTGCCATTTACGATGTAATTAATTCGCCAACATGTAATAAGTGGTTGGAATACTGGACTGAACCGGGAAGTCAGGGCTCAAAGCCTTGCTTGGGCCGAAATTTTTTGGAATTATCATCCCCACCTATATTTCTGTAGTGAATTCAACTGGAATATGTATGTCCATCATACACCAGTGGTGAGTTGGGGAAGATCAGATGGCAATGGAGAGGGTGGGCCACCCAATCCAATATGTTGAGACTTAGAAAATGAGGTCATTAATGCTTCGAACCTGTGGTTGCCTTTTATGCTAGGTTAAAGAATTGTTGTTCTTCTTTTTTTGCATTTTATGGTTATATAGAAATGGACTTTGATTGTTGTTTGTTAAGAAAAGATAATGGCGTGGTTTAAGCAAGAGTGCATTGTGAATATCAAAGTTCAAGTATGTTTGCGTTGGATATTCAAAGAATTCAGATCAAAGTTCCAGACTGCTTTGTTATGGAATACGTAAAAAAAACTGTAGGAGCTACTTTGCATTTTTTAAAATGAATTCTGAACCGTTCTTTGAGATTATGATCTGGTTAGCTAATCTAATCTAATCGTTTTAAAAGTGAATAATTTCTTTTTGTGACAGGTGTAAAAAGCTTTCCAGCAACGACAGCAGCAGTATTCGCACCAGATCTATATATCAGTCTCCGATCCCAGTCTAATTGATTTCAATGATGGGCAGAATGAATTCTACAGGCCACCATCAGATTCACGCAGCCAGTCTGTCAGCAATGTCGTCGCAGATCTCAGGGTCCCTTCTTGATCAAGAGTATTACACTCCGTCGATAACTCACGAGCGGGTACGACGAAATCGTAAAAACAGAAAAACCGGCTCACCGGCCGATGACGGCGGCTCGGACAATTTTCCAGCATCCGTAGAATGCATCCGACGATCAAACGTGGCGAAGAGGTCCGGAAGACCAGTTTCCACGAGTCCGAATTCCGGAAACCAGTCGCCTGGCCGACTGGGCGCGTACGCGGGTGCCAAGTTTGGGGACGCACCCTCCCCGAGGCTGTTGCCACCGCCGCCACCCCACTGGCTTTGCGGGGGCAGCCTACAGTCGGCCATTCTGAGCCCATGTCAGAGTCTGACCAGCGAAATAAAGACTCTTCTTCAGGTTGTGTAAAGTAATTCCGTGTGGGTCTCGTCGGTCGGGCGCGGGGCCGTCCAGTTCTTACATCTATTTGTCATCGGGTTTTGCACTTGTTCGGTTTTCTTTATTTTGGAAAAAATGCGCTGG
This sequence comes from Lumbricus rubellus, assembly GCA_945859605.1. Lineage (NCBI taxonomy): Eukaryota > Metazoa > Annelida > Clitellata > Crassiclitellata > Lumbricidae > Lumbricus > Lumbricus rubellus. Next base: position 8,012,063 of record OX243827.1, read on the forward strand.
ACCGATAAATTGACTGAGAGGCACTTCGCGAGACGATGCGGCCAGGCTTTGTGATTTTCTTTTTGAAATATTCTGCGGACAGTTTCGGAGAAATCTTAGGGAGAATCGTTTTAGAATTTACTTAAGAACATTGGCGTTTCACTGATGTTTTGTAAGTGTCTTTTTAGATAATTTTACGTGATGAACTTTGAGCGGTATACGTTTACTTAATTATCTGATTTTTGTTGTAATTTATACGTTTCGAGCGAGGAAATCAACGGGCTTAGCCATTCGATGTAATTTACGGGAAGAAAATCGATTTATCAGCAACGGCTGTTTGTGAGTAATTTGAAAGTTTCTCTCGGTTTGGAAAGGCTTTAGAAATGATTTAAGACATTGATTCAAGTTTTGCTGTTATAAATTTTTTATTTGTAGGTTATATTATTTTGTTTCTGTGGTTGGTTTACAAGCTATGACATGTTACCTCTGTATATCTAGGAGGCCACGTGAGTTGTTTATTTAGGCACGAGGGCATTTATACACATCAAGGCATTTTGTTTCGCGTCTTGTTGTTTACGTGAGACCAGTCTTGCCCTTACAAGTCCATCTGTGTCTTTTTTGACAGGCAGCTTTTATGTGCCCCTGTAAATGTGGCCGCTAGTGATCTCATACGGCCAAATGTCTGTTGATGTGAGATCAGTAGTGTCCGTTTTGACAGTGGGGTAGTAACTTAAGTGTCCGCAGGAACAGGTGTCATCGTATCATTTTTAAGTGTTCGTTTTATTATGTAGAATGGCAGCAAAGTCTGTATGTGATGTCAGTTGTTGATTGACTGTATTTGCAAACTGTGTTGCATCGTAATTGTAATGTTCAGTGACATTGTCCGGTGTTATTTCGTGACTGTGTCGTGTGCACTGGTGTGGTTGCGTGTTACGTAAGTTTATTTTATCATTCGTGGTGGAGTCTGGCACGGCAGCAGACAAACAGCGTGATGCATTTCATTCAAGTTGTTTGCACTTTGGTTTGTTGTTGCAAAAATATATTTGCACCGAGATTATCATGTGTAAGGACAAGTAATGTGCAACAAAGGCCCTTTTTATGGCCAAAACATGAAGTTCAACTTCAGAGTTTAATTTAAAGGTGAGACGAAGTTTGAATGACTGCCTGTGCTGTTACTTGTTGCAATTGGCGCATATTGCTGTTTCGGTGCTGGCGGAGTTTCATGTTTGAAGTTAAATGCATTGTTCTATTATAATTTTTCGATTTTATATCAATTTCTGTCTTTTTGTGCTTCTCATCTGTTTATCCCGTATTCTTATCCACTGCAGTATGTTTTTTTGCTCTGAAATACTGATTTATTGTTGCTGGACTGTAGCGAATACTGGAAATGTAGTCTTCAGTACTTAGCGATGGTGGTCAGTAGTGTCGGAGTACCTGGCATACTTGTTGCTAAGGTCTTTTCGTTTTTTAAAGAATTCTCTGCACTGTTGGTTGCACGCTAAATAAAACAAGCTTTCAGTTCTGCAACTTATAATGGATCTTGCTACCTATAAATTGTTTGATTAAGTTCTCTTGTTTTTAAAATGCTTTAACATTTTCATTCTATAATTAAAAATTCTTAATCAGTTTTGTGGTATTGTTTTCAAGTATAACTATATCTATAACGCAAGTGTACCTTTCTACATATTCTCCATTTTTTTCCACATCATATACAATGAAGTTAAGTTTTTGTTTGCAACTTTAAAATTGTCCATTCTTTAGACTTCTGTGCTGCCATTATATTCTGCATAATTATCTCCTAAATTTCTCAGCACCATGCATCAAGATCTATCACTCCCACATATAGGTTTGTTGTCAAGACCTGAAATCTCAAGACCAAGACTTTAAACCTCAAGACCAAGACTTTGAAAAGCCAGCCATACTCAGACTCGCTAAAAATATTGTAAAGTCTTGTAACCTAAAATTTACTGAAACCACTATTCTTTTATTTTATTCAAGCAAGACAACTCTTAACTCAGCCCACGTGCCACTTTGTTGAAAGATTAGAATGGTGTAAAGTGTAAACTGAAAGGTATTGAAGTTTCCTGAAAGTTCCTTGTGTTTCTAATTTGTTGCTCTAAACACACCGCTTGCCATTTGTTTCCTTTTCTAGTGTAACGAAAGAGTTGTACCGAAACACAACAATGCATGGAAGTTTTGATTGACCGCTGCATTTAAACAAGAGGCTGGACAAAACCGGAAGCAAATAAAAGAAAGTTGGAAACTCGAATTAGAGCTGTTTATTTATTCAACAATCCGGTTGAGAGAGCGCAACCGGTTACAGTTATTCAGTTATCTTAATTGACATCAATCTTAACAGTCAGCCTGCAATACAACTAATAACAGCCTACAAAGCACGTTGAGGGCAGAAGACACGATAATATATTATAGGGAAGACAAGGTCCATGAAAGCTAAAGGAATATCAATAATCTAATACTTGAGACATTCAACAGTCGTGTACGAGCAAAACCATAGGCCTACATAAGAATAAGACTTAGAATGAAAACTGGTTGATGCAATGATGCTCTAGAGATTGGAGCAGTGGTGTTGCCAGGAATTTATTATGGGGGGGGGGGGGGGTTGGCCTGGCCGGATGCCCTTCCTAACACCAACCTAACAGTATTACAGACTACAGTAAATAAAAAGGAAATAACGTAACAAAGGGAATAAAGTAAGAAAATTGTTTTGTTTTTGTTATTTAAATGGATAAATAACCTTTTTTTAAACTTCCTAAGAGGGAGGGGCTTTAACCTCCTAAGCCCCCTTGTCTACGCCACTGGATTGGAGGATCGACCACAATGGATAAGCAGTCCGAGAAAAGAGAAAAGAGATTTTTCGCATGCGTGAGCTTCATCCAAAAGCTGGCAGAGTGCACAATGAGGACATCACATTCCGGAATCTTGAACGATCAAGTGTGTGAAACTGAGAAACCCTTGGAGCCCAGTGCCATTTGTTACTTGATCTAATGGTGTTAAACAGGTAAGTTTATTCATTCATTCATTCATTCATTCATTCAGGCTCAGAGTAGAGAGAGACCTGTTGTAAGAGACAGTCCCAGACAGAGTAGCATTCAAGAGATAGAGATTTACCTGCTGTAAAATATTATGAAAGTAACAGAACCAGATAGGAAGTGAGACCTATTGTATAATAATAAATTAATTATTATGTTAGTTGGACCTTCAGCTTTCCGGTATCTCTCACTGTCTTATATCTTACTGTAAGTCTCTCTGCTTATCTGTTTCTCTTACGGTGTGTGTGTGTGTGTGTGTGTGTGAGTGTGTGTGTGTCTCTCACTCTGCTTTTCTCTTGCTGTGTGTGTTACCGTTATTCTGTCTGCTTGTTCCTGTCTGCTTGTTCATCAACTCATCAACTTTTTTTAAATTGAAAACCATCACAAAGTAATACAAGCTCACAGTTTACAAATTTGTGTGCAGGTTGTCAATAGGTAAACCCAAAGGAACATATTATGGTTCCGCAAAGCAGGGTTCCCTATTTACATCAGTAATTTATCAGTTATTATACATTGATGGTCACAGTTATATCTTCATAATCTTTCTTCTACTGTCTGTGTCTGACTGTGGTATGTCTGCATGTACAGATTGAGACAAAGGCTAGCAGGATCTGTAAAAGATTCATATTCCAGTGAGTGTCTGAAAGTGAACGTAGGTCTGTCTGCTTATCTTTTTTTTCTCTATGACTGTGGGTCTCATAACTTAAAAAAATTCTGTGTCTGACTGTAGGCCTGTATCTGTTTCTTTTCACTGTTTTTCTGTCATCCGTGTCTGTCCTTCTGTAGGCGGCGTACGTCTGAGAAGAGAGTGGAGAGTTCATGTGTTCCATAACCTTTTCAGTTAATTTAAGTTCGAAGCGTGAAATTGACTGAATACCATTATATATACATTTTACATACAAGTTATATGTATATATATTATATACATGTATATGCTAGGTATTGCATCAACCAAGAGCATGGAAACACAGACAGGAAATAGTGGTTTGACCAAATACACACACACACGCACAGTGTCACACACACACACAGTGTCACACACACACACACACACACACACACACACACACACACACAAGGCAGAGATATTATAGAAAGAGAAGTGGATGCTTTCGATTGCAGATCTGTCATTATTCTCTAAATTAATATTTGCGGCACTGATTGCAATAATGCGACGTGTAGATAATTGGTTTTGCTAAATCTACAAAGCTCTCAGCAATGATCGACCCTACTCCATCAGACCCCATCCAACCCTACCCGACGAGGGTTTCACCCCAAACCCATCACTTTGACCCAAAGAGTATGTATGCTATTGATTGATTGATTGATTGGTGGGACTAGTCCAGCTGAGGGGCGGATCCAGGGGCCAATCCGGCCATGCCCCCATTCAGAGATTTGCACAGAACATGCTTCCCATGATGTTTCAAGCTTGAGAGAGAGAAAGAGAGAGAGAGAGAGAGAGAGAGAGAGAGAGAGAGAGAGAGAGAGAGAGAGAGAGAGAGAGAGAGAGAGAGAGGGAGGGAGGGAGGGAGGGGAGGGAGGGAGGGAGGGAGGGAGGGAGGGAGGGAGGGAGGGAGGGAGGGAGGGAGAGAGGGAGGGAGGGAGAGACGGAGACGGAGAGGGAGAGGGAGAGGGAGAGGGAGAAGAAGAAGAAGGAGAAGGAGAAGGAGAGAGAGAGAGATAGATAGAGAGAAAGACAGACAGACAGCAGGGCCGGATTAAGCAATGTCGGGGCCCTGTTCGGGAATTTTTGTGGGGCCCTGTTTGGGAATTTTTTGCTAAAAATAAAAAAAATTTAAAAAAATTCGGGAAAATTAGACCATTTCATCCGCCAAAAAAGTTGATGACCTTTTTTTTTGTCATCTGCCGAGATATTTGGGAAAATGGTCGTGTGGCCCAAATTTGCTGAATTTTTTTTACACATTTGTGGGGGGGGCCCTCTAAAGTGTGGGGGCCCCTGTTCCGCGGAACATGTTGAACATGCCTTAATCCGGCCCTGACAGACAGACAGAAGACATCTCAACTATTCGAAGGCACACGTTCCATATGTTAGGCCTGTCCTCCTCTTAGTCATGGGCGCCCGCTATAGACGCAAGAGGGTGCACAATCTTTCAACTCTCTGGAAGATTACTTTACTTTTTGGTCAACCATCCATCCATGATTCATCCATCTATACACATGGGCGTCCGCAGCGGGGCGCAAGTGCCCCTGG